>JAODAL010047088.1:0-30267 GCA_025379985.1 Phyllomedusa bahiana | reverse complement strand
TAATGTCCATTATATAGGGGGCTCCATGGGTGGGGGTGTGAAGATTATACCCCATGGTTTTGTAGGGAAAATATAAAGGGGTAAATTTTCCCCTCATTATATGAGGCTCCATGTAGGTGTGTGGATTTTACCCCAGGGTTTTGTAGTGTAAATAAAAAAGGGGGTAATGTCCATTATATAAGGCTCCATGTGGGTGTGTGGAGATTAAAACCCCCAAAGGGTTTCGTAGTGTAAAATATAAGGGGTCAGCCCCCATTATTAGAGGCTCCAGGTGGGTGTGGGAAAAAAAACCCCTTTTTAAAATTTTTTCCCCTGAATTATTATTTTTTTTTTTTTTAAAAAGGGCCCTTAAAGGGGAAAAATGGCTGGGATTCTGAAACCACCCCCCTACTAGATGATTTTTTCCCCCCAATTTATACTTTCTGACTCACTGAGTTTTTGGAAAGGGGAAATGAGATTAGGGGGCCAAACCAGATATTTATTTTTCTTTTTTGGTGCCCTTTTGCCCAATGGGGTTGCAAGTAAAATATTGGTTTTAAATCTGATCCCTTTCCCACATTAAAAAAGCCATGAGTCAGATTAAATTTGGGGAAAGGGCCCACAATCCTATAGGGGGGCACTTCAGCTCCTAACTAAAATTCCCAAAAATACTTTTTAAATTTCGTGGAGAAAACTAATTTTGAAAGGGAATATTGGGAGACTTCACACACCTACATGATACCTCTCCCTAAAGAAGAAAAAATACCCCTTTTTCCCAAATTTCCTCCCCCCCTCCCCAACCATTCCTATTGGGGGCAAACACTCCAAACCCCAACTGCAGAAAAAAATACTAAAGCTGGCACTAATCCCATTCACATTTCAAGACTGTTATTTGGAGGGGACTTGACAAACGCTACATCCAATCTGTTGCGCTGCTGAGTCCTAGCTCTTTTTAGAAGATATTGCACATCATTAAGAACAGTTTGGACCATTGCACAGCAGCTTCAGTGAAGCACAGCCCTGAAACGCCCTTTTAAGGGGCCAAACCCAAATTTAGACGGGCATAATCCCCCGGGTTTATTTCAAAAGCCAATGTTTTTTTTCCCCGCCCCAAATAAAATTTTACATGCGTTTTACAAAGAGAAAAAGAAAAATCTGGATTTTGGAAACAAAACCTGAGATAACATTAGCGCCTAAGCCTTCCTTGGATCCCACCCCTCCCTCATGCATTAGACATCACATGGTGCCGATCCGCAGCCCCCATTTATATTTCATTCTGCAATGTAACCACAATTATGAATAAAAAGGGTTAAAAGATCAGCCATTGGCATTGAAAGTGGAGATAATGGCCAAGGCTCCGGAGGATTACCTCGGTGGCACAGTCACGGCGCACCTTTTCTCTCGCTGTAGAAATTGCTATGGTTACTATCAGTTACCGGCGCCAAGATGTAAGCAGGGAAGAAAAAGCAGAGAAATAGAAATGGAGGTGGATTTCAGCTCCGAACTGTCATTTCTGATTGATTGTTTATGACATTTAAATTAGCAGAATGACATCGGGATTAGCAGGCGAGAACGCTGAGCGTGGATCAGACGGCTTACATACAGCATCTGCTGGAAGCGGCTCACGTCTGCTAGAAAGCCGTGAAAAGCCTCTATTGCCTTACCACTAAGAAGAATACATTGCTATACCCCAGGGCTAAAGGGAATTAGAAAATGTGTGCAATAGTCCACACCCCCTCCACCTTTGCTATAGAGCTGGGGAGTCCTTTTCCCACCACGGGCCATTTGGATATTGATGGCGTCTTTTGGGGGCCATACAAAATCGTCAACTTAAAAATTAGCCTGCTCTACCTGGTCAAACAATTATTGAACACGGCTCAAATGTGATGGCATGAATGGTTTCTCTCCCTATCCATTCAGTACTTGTGCTGATCATGAACAGCAGCAAATCTCATCCCTGAGATTACCCTGCTATAGCATATTGTGGGGAGAGTACATGGACAAGTGTTGTTGGATGTCTCCTCTCCTTTCCCCTGTGCTTTATGTCCACACTTCCCCCAATGCTATGTAGCATATCGGGGTGGAAACACAATGGACAGCAAGAGTTGTTGGATGTCCCCTCTCCCTTCCGAGGCTCCATGCCCCTGTGCTTTATGTCCACACTTGCCCCAACCCTATGTACCAAATTGGGGTGGAAACACAATGGACAAGAGTTGTTGGATGTTCCCTCTCCTTTCCGAGGCTCCATTCCCCTGTGCTGTATGGCCACACTTCCCCAAATGCTCTGTAGCATATCAGGGTGGAAACACAATGGTCAAGTGTTGTTGGATGTATCCTCTCCTTTCTGAGGCTTCATTCCCCTGTGCTTTATGTCCACATTTCCGCCCAATGTCCTGTAGCATATTGGGGTGAAAACACTTTGAACAAGAGTTGTTGGATGTCCCCTCTCCCTTCCAAGGCTCTTTTCCCCTGTGCTTTATATCCACACTTCCCCCAATCTTCTGTAGCATATCAGGTTGGAAACACAATGGACAACTAGAGTTGACCCTAATTGCTTGCAACCTACCCCTCCTCCCAGTTTTGATAGTATTAGCCCAAGCCCCTCTTTCCCCCCACCCTGTAATGTCCATGCCTCCCCCAATGTGCAGTAGCATATTTGGATGGAAACGGCATTGGCTACAGTTGACCCTAAGTCCTGTATACCCCTCCCCCCCCATGTTGAATGAAATGTACTAGAGTTTTTGTTCCCCTCCATGCAGTGATGCCCATACCTTCTCCAATGTGCAGGAGCATATCGAAATGGAAACGGCATTGGCTAAAGTTTACCCCAAGTCCTGTATACTCCTCCCCCCATGTTGAATGTAATGTACCTGAGTTTTTGTTCCCCTCCATGCAGTGATTTCCATGCCTTCCCCAATGGGCAGAAGCACATCATGGTGGAAACAGCAGAAAACAGAGTTGTCCATAAGTTACGGATATCCCTTGAGTTTAGATGAAATTCCCCCGAGTCTTTGTTCCCCACTTCTCTAACGTGCAGTGGTAACAGTATGGACTAGATTTGGCCCTGAAGTCCTGGATATCACCCCAAGTTCAGATGCAATGTGCCCGTATCTCAGTCCCACCTCTGATATGATGTCCATGGTTTTTCTCCACATCAAGGCACAATTGACATGAACTAGAGCTTTTACTGATGTGCTCAATGGCCCTGAGACAGCAAACAAGTGCCAAGAAGTTCGGAGGCAACTTAGCAAAGAAGTAGAGCAAAATCGGTAAATGTGCATGTCTCCAAAGCCCCTGAAACATGTTTGCTGACTCAGGGCCAGAACACATGATTTTGAGGTTATTATAAAGGCCGGAGGACAGGAGGTCCTCAACCTGCTATAGCGTATTGGTATTACTGAACGATTCCTATATTGGATTCGGAAGCGGTGTTGGAGATGTGTCACAGTAGCAACTGGAAGACATAGAAAGTAATAAATCCACCTTCACTAGTGATTGTACCACATCTCTGGTGTTCACTAATCTTCCTTGACTAAATTTTATAGGAAAAACATTATTACTGTATTAAATAATTGCTCAAAGGGTCATTGATCTTATTGCATATCCCTTACAAGGAACTGGTAACCTTAAGGGGTGTTTTTACCATGCTGTTTCACAGAGCCTACCCTTCAGAGTCAGCTTCAGGCTCCCACTTCCTGTTCTGGCTGTGGGTGGTTTTACAGCAATAATTGATATTTCAGCTCTGCTATTCTTAGCAGAGCCTATTAAAGGGACACTGCTGATGGATAGGTTTTAACAGCAGGACATATGTCTACACCACTCTAAAGGGCTAAAGTTTGTCATAAAGAAAAACAAGCTTCTGTGCTGCTGATAAGACCCAACAGGAAGTGACATCATCCCGACAACTGTTGGAGTAGAGAGGTGGTCAGTCACCTAGGGATGCTTGTGCTAACAATAGTCTTAATATAACAGCGACAAGTCTTAATTTACTTTTTCCTACATATTTAAACATAATCAATGAGATGGAAATACTCCTTTAATGTCAGCCTGAAGCTGTAGAACCACCCGCAGCCTGAAAAGGAAGTGGGAACCTGAAGATGTAGAACCGTCCACAACCTGCACAGCAAATGGGAGTCTGAAGCTGGCTGTGAAAAGCAGATTATGTGAAACGGACTAAGAAGAAAACCCCTTTAACTTTTTGATCCATCTCGACAATAAGAATTCGTTTTTTACAACTGCAGACAAGGCTAATACGACCAACATTGCTTTTCAATCTGTGAATTGGTTTAGAAAACTGTATTCACTGTAGATGATGGAGAACAGTTTATGATACATTTTTATAATAGAAAGTTGTAGAATGAGGAAAATAAATACACATGGTGCCGGAAACATAGACACCTCCACAGGTCTTGGGAGGTCTATGCCTTAATGGGTCAAAGCTGGACTTAGGAGATCCATGCTCCAATGGGCCACAACTGTCTGTTTTGTTGCCACAAGTGGGAACTATACTACTGTTCCAGAGGTTTTAAAGGGAATTTGTCATCCAAAATTACTTAATGTTTAACTCACATTTTTATGTTAAACATTTTTTAAGAATTTGTGGTTATTTTTTTAATTTTCCATATCACTTAAAATATTTTTTAATAATTCTTAAGTCCTGCAGTTTTCAAATTGGCCACTAGGCTTAATAACTGTCGGACACTTCCTGTTCTGTAGAGAAAGATTCTCAGTTGTTTGCTCATTATCAGCACAAAGATGGTCAAGCTGAAAGGAGACACCAGTGTGACTAGATAACACAGGATCCAGCAGTCACAAGAGGAGATAGTCACAGTTCACCCTTTCACCTCCCTGCACAGTGACTTCTTCCCAGGTCACACAGCATGACTAGAAAACTCTCCTATAGAAGTCAATGGGACTGAGTCAGTCTTAAGTCTCCTACTTGCATGAAGGTATTGTAAAGCATCTCTCTGACTGCTGTTAAAGCAGTGCTAACAAGGCCTACTGGCCAAAGTGAAAACTGCAAGACTTAAGAATTATTAAAAAATATTGAAAGTGACATGAAAAACAAAACAAAAAAATCCTAAAAAATGTGTTTAACATAAAAATGAGACTTAAACCATGACTGATTTTGTGATGACACCTTCCCTTTAATGTCTTTTCTGTACGTAACCCTGTAGTTACACAGCTGAGACACTTTGCTGATGCTCTAAGTTTTCTGCTGCGCATACTGTATAATGAAGACTGCAGAGGATGCCTGATCACAGGGAAGTTTTGCTTGTCTGACATCCAGACTTAATTAATTATCTGAATTAAAACAAAGTAGATGGTAATTAAAATGCTTTGCAAGAGGCGAAGGTCCCTCGGGTGCATTAATAAAGTGCAATATCTGCTTCTTTAGAGATCTAAATAAACATTTCCTCTTTCACCATAAGACATTCATACTTGGCTTCTAGTACATGTTAAGGGTCGATTTCACGCAAGTATTTTCACAAAAACGTTCCCTTTTTGCTGCATCATAGATTGATTTTACATGCCTTTTTGGCAAAAACAGTCATAGCGAGATTTTAGCTGGAAGTCAACAGAGAAATATAAAGTGCACTACATATACTGCTTTTTTCCCCTATATACTGCTGTGCTCTTTATGAGAGGTTACCAATATTACTTTTATTTGTAATTCTACCGCTGTATACAGCATTGGTGCGACCTCACTTAGAATCTGCTGTTCAGTACTGGGCTCCAGTTTATAGAAAGGATGTAATGGAGCTGGAGAAAGTGCAAAGACGAGCAACCAAACTTATAAGGGGAATGGAGCATCTTCGTTATGAGGAGAGGTTAGTAGAATTGAACTTATTTAGTCTTGAGAAAAGACGGCTTCGGGGGGACGTGATTAATTTATATAAATATATAAATGGTCCCTACAAAAAGTATGGGGAAAAATTATTTAATGTAAAACCCCCTCAAAAGACAAGGGGACATTCCCTTTGCCTGGAGAAAAAAGGATTCAATGTCCAGAGGAGAAAAGCGTTCTTCACTGTAAGAAGTGTGAATCTCTGGCATAGCCGCCTGAGGAGCTGGTCACAGCAGGAACTGTAGAGAGTTTCAAGAGAAGCTTAGATAACTACCTGAAACTAAAGAATATTAATGCGTACGTAGCCATGTAATATTCTGGATCCTGGCTGGTGGCGGCTCTGGGGTCAGAGATGGGGTCTCCACTGGAGCAGATTGGTTCTGTCCTTGTGGGTTTCAGGGCATTCACCGGTGGGGAGGCTGTGCTTAAAATCCTCGTCTCCCTCCCTTCAATCACATTTTACCCACCATTGGTTGAACTTGATGGACACGGGTCTTTTTTCAACCGTACTATGTAACTATGTATGTAACATATACTGCTTTTGGTCAATGGCAGTTCCCCCCCACCCCTTCCCCAAACACAACATGCTGCAGACATGGTGTCTCTAATAAGCAGTTTGTGTTACTCTTTTTCCCATAGACTGCCAATGTTTTTTTTTTCTGCAGCACAAACATTTGATTAAATGAATATTGTGTTTTTTGTGAACAAAAATCTTGGATCACAATGATTTATGATGGGAAAACAATACAACAGAATAAAAAAAAAGCTGAATCTATACAAATTCTTTTAAAATTAAAACACTACAAAAACTTAATCAGAAAACGCACAAGTGAGTGACAAGTGTTAGGTTTTTCAGAGTGAATGATAAGTGAAGGAGGGGCGTGCACACTCATTTAGCCTCCTCAGACATATCTGTAATTTTCTTTTATCATCTATTGTTTTTAAATCTATATCTGCCTCAGTCTGTCTCTCTTCAGCCACAATCCCCTCAACCCCCTTCCTTCCCCATAGACTTCATTAGGCAGCATGTACCCTGAATCCTTAGTAAGCCGACAGTCCCAGCGAGTGACACATTTTGGCAATTTCAGTAAATGATAAAATTTAGCAATTGTTTCAGAGTAAACTATAAATTTAGGAGAGGTTTGCCCATCTAACAGTTACTAGAGGTGTGTATGTGTGTCTGTGTGTGTGTGTGTCTCGCTCTTCAGCCACACTCCCCACATCTCCTTTCCTTCTCCCTAGACTTCTATAAGCCACATGTAACCTGATACTTGGCTAGAAAAATCCAGCAAACCAAAGAGAAAATATAATAAAAGGGTTTGCCTTTATTGAAAATACAACAGACTAAAAACGTAGCGTACTCATAACCATGACTAAATATGTCAGCGGTTTCTCCATGCCTTCTTGAGCATGCTACGCTTTTAATCTTTTGTATTTTCAATAAAGGCAAACCCTTTTATTATATTTTCTCTTTGGTTTGCTGGATTTTTCTAGCGGTCTTCTACTCCATATGTTATGTGGTGCCCGTGCAGACCTGCCTCCACTTGAAGGGTCAGCTGCCTATCTTTTTTTCTTTTTCAGCATGTAACCTGATCCCTTAATGATCTAAAAATCCCAGGAAGTGACAAATTTTGGCAATTTTAGTAAATTATAAATTTACAACCTCCCCCAAACTCACCTGTAATATGCTATCATTATATATTCTTATCATCTAACAGCTAGAAGCAAAGATGGCTCTACTATCTCCAGTCACACTCCCTATATCCCCCTTCCTTCTCCATAGACTTTCATAGGCAACATGTAACCTGATCCCTTAGTAAGCAGAGTCTCAGTCAAACCAATTTTAGCAATTTTTTTCAGAGTAAATGAAACATTTAGGAGGGGTTTGGCCACATACAGTTTCTCCAAACCCATCTGTAATATTTTGTCAACTACTAAACTTTAGTCTCCCTCGTAAACATGGAAATTTGATGCATAAGCCATCTGACAGTAGATTACTTAAGAAGATGAACTAAATTTGGTGATGCCTCACTTATAACTGAGACCAAATCTGAACACGTTCCATTAAAGGGGTTTTGCCACGAAGTAAAATTGACGCGGGAAGCTTACAAATTAAATAAACATTTTCACCATTCATTGTTTTTGTTTTAGCTGCCCTTTTAGCGATTCATTGTTTACTGCTCATCTCCAGGAAACGACGCTGGGCTGAGAGCTCCCCCAGTCCTTGGTCGCACATGCCCAGGACATAACCTCTTCTCTCAGACAGAGAGAAGGTGTTGTCATTCTGCTCCTGTCCTCTATACTCCTTATTAATTAGTCAAACAGTGCAAATAAATTAAAAAAGAAACCTCAATGAGGTCTGTGCATTGATAAAAAGAAAAAAATCCACAGGTTTGGTGCTGCAGGGATTTTTAACCTAACCCCTTGTGTCGGGAGGGTAAAAAGCATTACCTCTAAGCTACAGTGTAGCTACTTGTATCTCTGTAAATAAACAGACCTTTCTTTGACTAACAAGAGGAAAGGCCTGGTGATGTCATCCTCCTGGGTCACATGGTATGTAATTCAAACAAATCACACACACCCCCTTCTGAGCACACAGAGCTGAAGAGCTAGATGCAGGAGGTATGAGATGAGATCGTGGCAAAACCCCTTTAAGAAATTACCTCTAATTTCTGTCCTGAGATTATTAACCACATGAAACCAATTCCCCGGCACCCAGTATTTGTAAGAGGTTGATTGATTGGCCGTCAAAGTTATAATTACAATGAAGCAAAATATATAAAAAATGAAAGGTTTAACACATAAATAAGGAACTAAAATGATACTTAGCTGCAGTTACAGATGTTACAGATGAATAGTGCATGCAAAGTGAAATGGGGAGCCCCTCTGTACATCATGTACACCCATCCCGTCCGATGACCACAGAAGGGGTGCTGGGCACCAGCATATTCCCAGCAGAAGCTAACTAGCCATGTCAAAGCCAGGCTTTTTATGCTAGACTGCTTCATCACTTAACTATCAGAATGACCAAACATAGACCCACTCATTTAAATGTATGGTTTTTAAGCTGTATGGTCAGCAATAAAATTAGACTTCAGAACTTATCTGTGGCCATCCATACATGGGAGGGGTCCTAAGAATGTATAATATCAGCTCTGAGCAGCACAGTGGGGGTAGCAGCTTTGAACACTTATTAGTTTAAATTACTACAAATTTTATATCAACAGAGGATTTTGTCCTAAAAATCACTGCAAAATTAAAATTTCCCTGTTAAAACATAACTTTTAACTAAATCATTTTAAAATTTTACTTCCTAAACCCCTATATATACCAAAACCCACACCTAAATGATACAGCATACTAAAATCATCCATCAGTGGAGTAATCGCCCTGATGAAGGGCGGCTCCGCTTTAAGACGATAATATCACTGTATACTATATTATAATCTTTAATCACAGCTATCCCAACGGGGTTTCCCCATGTAATTTTGGGTTCATCAGGGGTTTTCAAAAAAACTCCTTCGCTTGTGGAATAAGAATACGCTATATACAACGCATATACAATCTATCTATGACGGATATATCCCCGCTATGGGTGAGATGGAAAAAGTGATACTTAGCTTAGAAGCTGCCAGGTATAAAGTGAAAAATCCTCGCAGCCCCTTTGGTATGCTGGCACCCAGGAAAAGGGAAGGGATACAGAATGATTCATTTCTGCCTCCCTTAAAATTTACCTAACTTGGCCCTTTAGATGTAAAAACAATACAGCCCCTAAACACTTCAGTATTAATGTATATTGTTCATACCTATTGCCGGGTTCTACTTAACATGTGCGCATATTCCCCCTGCCTTTACTCAGTCTGGCGTTCCGGAAGTTGTACTGCGCATGACCGGAAACTAGATAAAATGTCATTTCCGATTCACTTCAGCGAAAGTGAATAAAGATAACAACAAAGCACGTGTAATCGCAACTTTTGACGATAGAAATCTAGAAGTTGTGAACATCCTAAAAAAAATATTGGGGAATATTGAGGTTGGACCAGGATTAGAGGGAAAACCTCCCTCCCTACCCCTTGATAACTTATCGAAGGGGAAGATCCATTAAAAATAGACTGATCCATAGTCATTATACACCAATACCTCCTCAAGGTACTTGGCTTGAAAGGAAACCGATGGGTATGTTTAAATGTGGGCAGAGATGTGTAGCCTGCCCATACATACAACAAACTAAATCCTTCACAAGTGCCTCAAATGGAAAACAATTTTTTATTCGTGATTTTGCCAATTGTAGGACAGAAGGAGTAGTCTACATGTGCATATGTCCCTGTCCACTGAATTATATTGGAAAAACAAAGAGAACATTCAAAAGGAGGGTGGGAGAAACATCGGGGGGACATACGTAAAGAAGAGACACGCCAGGTAACTCGACATGTTTGGGAACATCATAATGGAGAATGGGAATCTCTGCGTTTTTTGATCATGGAGGTAGTGAGAACCGTCTCCAAGAGGAGGAGAATGGGATAGACGAATTTTGTGTAAAGAGGCCCAGTGGATCTACCGTAGGAATCATTTACCCAAAAGGGGCCCTTTTAATGAGACTTTGCAATTTGGATGTTTTATTGAGTAGGCTCGTACTTGGGTCTGTTTATTCTGCTCTGTTTCGTTCGCACTCTTCACAGAGGACCAATATTGATTTTGCAAAGCTGACCGTACTTTATGTATCATTATTATATCATTACATTTTATTATTATATTCATTGATTACTTATAGCCTGATAATCTAAAGTCCCGCTTAAGACAAAAGAATTTTTTTTACCCCGAATTTATTTGACCCTGAATTAAATGCCCATGTTACACTCTAGACATCCGTTACACAGACGGCCACTTTAAGAAATTTGGGGCTGCTTAGCAGCAATTGGCGGTTTTGGGGCGGATAATGTGTGCGCGGTTTGACCTTATATGGAGATTGATTTGGCTGCCGGTTGTATGTGGTTTGGTTTCCGGTGGCGCTGACCGGAAGTGACTAGTGCTGTCTTTCTAAATGTAAGCGATGTAAAATGTAAAGGCGCCGAGAGTTATGTCCGGATTTGATTGCGCGCATTTGCCGGGCGCCTTTTTCCTGGACATTGCGCAGAGCGTTTCTTGAGACGCCGGACTGCGCCGTGATAGTTGTGGGGCTTCTGTGCATGGCGTTTTTTTTTTCGCTGAAGTGAATCGGAAATGACTTTTATCTAGTTTCCGGTCATGCGCAGTACAACTTTCAGAACGCCAGACTGAGTAAAGGCAGGGGGATATCGCACATGTTAATAAACCCGGCAATAGGTATAGAAACAATATACATTAATACTGAAGTGTTAGGGGGTGTATTGTTATACATCTAAAGGGCCAAGTAAGGTATTTAAGGGGAAGAAATGAATCATTCTGTATCCCTTCTATCCCGGTGCCAGCATACCAAAGGGGCTGCGGGGGATTATCACTTTATACTGGCAGCTTATAAGCTAAGTATCACTTTTTCTATCTCACCCATAGTGGTGATATATCCGTCATAGATAGATTGTATATGCGTTGTATATAGCGTATACAGTGATATTATCTGTCATTAAAGCGGAGCCGCCCTTCATCAGGGCGATTACTCCACTGATGGATGATATTTAGTATGCTGTATCATTTAGGTGTGTTGTGGTAGTATATAGGGGTTTAGGAAGTATAATTTTAGATGATTTAGTAAAAGTTATGTTTTAACAGGGATTATAATTTTGCAGTGATAGAACACTTATTAGTTTAACAGAGGTTACTAAAGGTCAACATTTCAACAGAAATAGACCAATAGTAACGTATAGTATAACAGGTGCCCTCACACAGATATAGTAAGCCTTTTGGCTATTATTATTATTATTATTTTAGAGCGCCATTGATTCCAGGGCGCTGTACATTCAAGGAGAGTTACATACATAACAAATGTTGAACAAATACAATGGTGACGAAAAATGACTCATAACTGATACAGAGAGGAAAGAGGACCCTGCCCGCGAGGGCTTACAATCTACAAGGAAGGAGGGGAGAGACAGGTGGTGTGGGGCGGACATGTTTGTGGGCCGGTGTACTGGTGCTGGGGTTAGTGTAGGTCATAGGCTATCCTTGAAGAGATGGGTTTTCACGTTTGCTTTTGAAACGGGTGAAAGTTGGGGAGAGTCTGATGTTTGGGTTAAGGAGTTCCAGAGAATGGGTGAAGCACGAGTGAAGTCTTGGAGACGGTTGTGTGAGGAGCTGATGAGAGGGGAGCAGAGGTGAAGGTCCTGTGAGGAGCGGAGATTGCGTGAGGGGAGGTATCTGGAGATTAGAGCAGAGATGTACGGTGGGGAGAGGTTATGGAGAGACTTGTAGGTCCATGGTTAGTAACTTGAAATGAATTCGATGGGCAATGGGAAGCCAGTGAAGGGATTGGCAGAGGGGAGAGGTAGAGGAAGAGCGAGGAGAGAGGTGAATCAGACGGGCAGCAGAGTTGAGGATGGTTTGAAGGGGAGCGAGAGTGCTGGATGGGAGGCCACAGAGAACAGTGTTACAGTAGTCTAGACGAGAGATGACAAGGGCGTGGACTAGCGTTTTTGTAGTGTCCAAGTTCAAGGAACGGGCGGATGCGTGAAATATTTTTTCAGGTGGAGGCGGCAGGCAGAGGTGAGGGTTTGGATATGTGGTTTGAAGGACAGAGAGGAGTCGAAAGGTTATCCCAAGGCAGCGGAATTGTGGAGCTGGTGAGAAAGTGTAGCTATATAACTATATCTGTATACTTATACAGTTATGATACACAAGACATGAATCTCTATATCACACATTAATCCTTATTGCCATCCTATTACAGTATTTCTATTTTATGGACCTCACCTATGTGCAAAATAGGTCTGGCTTTGAGAAATCTACATATTCAACATGCACAACCTTACCCTCATTCACTTGGAAATGTTCCTCCTTATAGAACCTCATCAAATGGGTTTGACAACACCTGTCCCTTCTAAAGACATCCTTATAAAAATTTATTTTCACCGAGACACCATAAAGGGGATTTGCCAGGACGCAAGTTCCTTAGCTCCTTATCAGCACAGGGAGAATGTCAACAAATCACGCTGAGTCATGAAAGCTGCAGGGCTGAGAGGGAGGGGGTGAGCAGAGAGTGAGGAAGAAGGGAGCGTTTCAAAACGTAACTAAAATAATGACATTGCAACAGTGCAGACACAGCAGACACAGCCTCATACACTGCACTTTCTAACCAGCCCCTTGAAGCTCATTCATTTTGCCTGTCATCAGATAATAAGTGTTTCACGCAAGCGCGGCCTGTCAGCTCCTAGGTCGTGTCTAGTGGAAGCTTTCAGGTAACTAAGGGGGATTGAGAAATGCTGTAGTTCTCACAGGCTTCACTTTTTGTAATCACATATATTTAGAAAAGTGATTAAATACCCATTTTGGAGGTTCCCACGTCAACATTACATGGTGGCAAAACCCCTTTAAATACTCTGGAATGGAGCTTCGTACATCAATTTTTCCAACTGGTTTGGTTAAATTTAGCTCTTGTTAGCTACGTACGGAAGAAGATCATGAAGCTTCATAAATCTGGAAACTGCCAAAGTGAAATCATTTAAATAAAAAAAAAAATAAAAAAAATCCAGAGCCCAGTGTCCCATAGAAACATGAATAATTGTGTGCCATTTTGAAGAAGCCTGAGCTATTTTCAGCAGAACAGAGAATTCTATTAATAGTTTGGACGCTTTCCAATTTCTCAGCAAGAAGTCAGAGCCTGCTTAGCCAAAACAGAAAAAAAATCCAAATCTTCCAAGGTATTCTCGTTGTCTCCAGCAATCAATAGAATCCTTACAATCGCCTGCTACATTCATGCTCTCGTGTGACTCCATTTAAATCTAAAAGCAAATTAATATTCGGGAACAGTCATTCCCAATACGCTGGCAGTGAGCAAATGACTTTGCCTTCAGAAAAGGAAAGCGACTTTGAAAGTTAATCTGTACTTAGCCATTTGAAGTGAGACCCATGCCAAGGAAAAACAGGTAAGTTATTGACTTGGTGGTGACCTTTCCAAGTAACTAAGCAAGACAAAAAAAATAAAATAAATGATATAATTATAAATAGATATAGTAATGCCTCACTTGCATTCAGACGCCATCTTTGACTGTCCCCGGAGGTTTCCTGTAGTATACTTTAGGCTTCCCTCAAGCCTGGGGGTAAGAGCCCTCTCCTCAGCTATTCTGCTACTCCAACTTCTGGCAGCAAACCACACCCCTAATCACCTGCAGTCCTAGGCTTTTTACAGGCCGCCAGGGATCTGTCAAAAACCTGTCCTGGAACGTGGATATGGCAACCCACCCAACGCTATTGCAATCCTGGGAAAGGCAACCCCTCACTAGCCGCATTGCAGCCATGCTAGGTACCAGTTTCAGTAACTGACGTCAAATAGTTGCCTTCCCCCACCGAAACCAGGTTGTCGGTGGCACGTCTGCAGCAGGTAAGCAGCGATCGCTCTGCCACAATATCTATTTATCTATCTATATATAAACATATAAGAGTTGCGCTCGTGCTTGGTACTAACTATTGGTATGTATAGTTTCATGTCCTTATGCCCTATTTTACTCTATCTCACTCTTTACTAGAATCTATTATAGCACATGCATAGAGTTGGTATAGTGATATACATGGGCATCTATACATGAATATACATAATAGGGATAGGTCTTTCCTAATATATAGGATATGATGTTTATAGCTTATCCCTATTTAATTTATTTACTTTTGGATATGACCATGATATAATGTACCTTCAATGACATTACATCTTTTTGCACTTTATTGCATTTGTAGCCTTAATACTTGCCTTATCTGGATCTTTTTATGAATATCTCGTATTTTGTATGTTAGTTTTTCTAGTGTGACCAATAAAATGTATATTTTTACCATATACTCTCAATGTTGCTTTTTGATTAGATGAGATATATATATATATATGAAAATATAAACACAAAACACACACATATATATATATATATATATATATATATATATATATATATATATATATATATATATATATATATATATTTATAATGGTATAGTTGGATTGGCCCACTGAAATACCACAGGGTCCTCCAGGGTCTCTTACACATTAATTGTCCCCAAATCTCTGGCAGATGACACCTCTATTCTAGCTAACCATGAAAAAAAAATTACTCGTTATTATGGGTTGTCATTTATTTATTCATTCACATGCATCTATATACTACTATATGCATCTATACATGAGACTTTAAAGGGGTTGTCTCAACTTACAGTTTCACAGAGTCAAACCCAGCTTCAGACTCCCACTTCTTAGTCGGACTGTGGATGATTCTATAGCAGTTACTGGTATATTAGTGCGGGGAGTTTACAATTTGTAGTACACAAAGCTACAGAGCTGTAAGGGTTAAGAATGGTCAATAACTTAGGTAACAAGCTCCTGTGCTAGAGAGAAGACGCAGCAGAGAGTGATTCACTATGGTGGGATGGCAGCTTGGTGCAATTAGATCAGAGAGAGGTGGTTGGTAACCAAGAGAAACTTGTGTACACTACCAGTAGATAAAATGTGCTTCATCACCTGAACAAAGCAAAATCAAAAACAGCAGTCTATCTGTTAATAGCCTGCTAAAGATTTATATAGCAGTGATTGGCATATCAGTGCAGGAAATTGACAATATGTAGTACACAAAGTTACAGAGCTCGAGAGCTTAAAAATTGTCAATAACTTAGGAAAACAGGCTCATGTGCTAGAGAGAAGACCTAGCAGAGAGTGATTCACCATGGTGGGATGGCAGCTTGGCACAATGGGGAGAGAGAGAGAGGTGGTCGGTAACCAAGAGAAACTTGTGTACACGACCAGTAGATAAAATCTTCATCTATTGAAAAAAGCAAAATCAAAACAGCAATGTGTCTGGTAATAGTCTAAATGTATCTTTCCTTACATGTTCAAAGCTAATCCTTATGGTGAAAAAAACCCTGACTGACATTCAACGGACGGGTGCGTCGTCATGCCGGTAAGGAGCTACGGTGTGGGCTTACTTGCTGAGCCCACTCTATAGGTGTCGGATGCCAACAATATTTCTACCTATTTTTGATAGGAAATTCCAAGTCACCCTTCATTTTTATGGGAGATTAATTATAAATCCTAACATATGCATTCATAATCCTGCAGATTTTATCTTGCATACTCCTCTCACATTTCCCTGTTACCTAGCAACTAA
Organism: Phyllomedusa bahiana; assembly: GCA_025379985.1. Taxonomy (NCBI): domain Eukaryota; kingdom Metazoa; phylum Chordata; class Amphibia; order Anura; family Hylidae; genus Phyllomedusa; species Phyllomedusa bahiana. The sequence continues at coordinate 14,166 of JAODAL010047088.1, read as the reverse complement.
TCACAGACGAACAAGCTACTCATTCACCAATGGTGAAAGATGCAACTTCGGAGCGTCGTCTCCCTCCTTCTCCTAAAGGGAATCCTTACAGATTAATGGACATGGACTGGGTCACAGGTAAAAAGTGTGACTACATATACACTAACATTAGGATTCCTTTACCTTCTGCATTTTTGTACAAAAAGTAACAGGTTTACCAATACTGTCTAATACTAAGACTCGGAAAAATCTCTCCTTGAGGAGAGAACCCAATAAATTGGTCGGTGTGAGGGTTTATTTGCCATTCAGACCTCACTGACTGTTTCACATAAAACAAAGGCTTATGGGAAAAGTGCTGAGGAGCTCCGCAGCGCCCTCTATTGGATGGAGTTATCCTCAGTTCACATGTAACTCGCAGGAGCCCAGCAATGTGAAAGGGATTTGAGCCAAACCAGTTAAGTTCAACTACAGACAGCTGTTTCGGGTTATTTGCCCCTCGTCAGTGCAGTGTAGAACTTACTGGTTGGCTGGGTGAGAGGCAAGAGTGGCTTAGAAGGGGGAAAATCTCTCCTTGGGGAGAGCCACCAATAAATTGGTCGGTGTGAGGATTTATGCACCTTTCAGACCTCACTGACTGTTTTGCATAAAGCAAAGGCTTATGGGGAAAGAGCTGAGGAGCTCCACAGCGCCCTCTTTTGAATGTAGTCATCCTCAGTTAACATGTAGCTCGCAGGAGCCTAGCAATGTGAAAGGGATTTGAGCCAAACCAGTTAAGTTCAACTACAGACAGCTGTTGCGGGGTATTTGCCCCTCATCAGTGCAGCAAAGAATTTACTGGTTGGCTGGATGAGAGGCAAGAGTGGCTTAGAAGGGTAAAATCTCTCCTTGATGAGAGGAACCAATAAATTGATCAGTGTGAGGATTTATTTGCCATTCAGACCTCACTGACTGTTGTGCATACAGCAAAGGCTTATGGGGAAAAAAAGCTGAGGAGCTCCACAGCGCCCTCTATTGGATGTAGTCATCCTCAGTTCACATGTAGCCCGCAGGAGCCCAGCAATGTGAAAGGGATATGAGCCAAACCAGGTAAGTTCAACTACAGGCAGCTGTTTTGGGGTATTTGCCCCTCGTCAGTGAAGTAGAATTTACTGGTTGGCTGGGTGAGAGGCAAGAGTGGCTTAGAAGGGGGAATATCTCTCCTTGGGGAGAGCCACCAATAAATTGGTTGGTGTGAGGATTTATGCACCTTTCAGACCTCACTGACTGTTTTGCATAAAGCAAAGGCTTCTGGGAAAAGAGCTGAGGAGCTCCACAGCGCCCTCTATGGGATGTAGTTATCCTCAGTTCACATGTAGCTTCAGGAGCCTAGCAATGTGAAAGGGATTTGAGCCAAACCAGTGAATTTCATCTACAGACAGCTGTTTCAGGGTATTTGCCCCTCGTCAGTGCAGTGTAGAACTTACTGGTTGGCTGGGTGAGAGGCAAGAGTGGCTTAGTGTAGACCGTATAAAAACATGCCAAATGAAACAATGGCTCTTGCCACATAATTTGCCGCATGTTTATACACCGTTCCCTAACTTTGTATCATCTACTAATTGGCTTAGTTTTGACATTTTTTTGTTACGCAATGCGACCAATTCATTGATACGGTCTAGTAGTTGGATCGTATAAACCTAAACTAGAAAGTCTAAAAATGCACCAGATATATCGAGTGTATGATGAATCAGAGGCAGGTTTTCACTGTCTAGTTAAACTTCACACCATTTATTAGTTGCCTTAGGGTATGTTCACACGGCTTATTTTGGAGCACATTTCACGCCGTATTGCCCTTAATATACAGGGAAATGTGCCCCATAATTACGGAAATCCACAGCTCTCAGAGAACTATGGATTATGCCTCCTCTCCCCGCTTGTACAATGAAATTGGGAGAAATGAATGTCAATGGGGCCGGCGAGCTGCTGCCACCCCCCGCGTCTCGGGAATACATGCTAATCAGCGCGACTTCCAAATCACCCCGCGTATTGTGGCGCATACTGTACGTGCCGCCATTACGCCGTGGGAACCTACCTTTAGGCTTCGGCCACACAGCCAATGACCAGTACTGGTCTGATTATGAATTAGAACCCGACCAGCGTGTTACACGCGGTTTTCAGGTTTTTTGCATTCTATTTGGGAACACTGCTCAGATTTCGGCTGTCCCATTCTATTGAGTTGCACAATAATCCCCCATTTTCTGGGCGAAATACAGAGGATGATCGTTCATGTTTCAAGTGTTTTGGAAAAACAACGATTTTGAAATCCAACCCCCACAAAAACCGAGCCATGTAGACTAAAAATTGAGGTCTATGGTGATGACTGAAGTCAGTTTTTCATGGTTTTAAAAATCTGAAAACCATTTCAAAAACCAAATATAAACCCTTGACGTGTAGACTGACCCTAATTTGTTATGTTCATATATCCTCTGTATTACAAAGTGTTACAGAATATGTTGGATCTTGGGGGCCCCCCAGTGGAGCGCATCCTCGGGGGCCCCCCAGTGGAGCGGATCCTCGGGGCCCCCCCAGTGGAGCGGATCCTCGGGGCCCCCCCAGTGGAGCTGATCCTCGGGGGCCCCCCAGTGGAGCGGATCCTCGGGGGCCCCCCAGTGGAGCGGATCCTCGGGGGCCCCCCAGTGGAGCGGATCCTCGGGGGCCCCCCAGTGGAGCGGATCCTCGGGGGCCCCCCAGTGGAGCGGATCCTGGGGGCCCACCCAGTGGAGAGGATTCTGGGGGCCGACCCTGTGGAGCGGATCCTGGGGGCCCACACAGTGGAGCGGATCCTCGGGGGCCCACCAGTGGAGCGGATCCGTGGGGGCCCACCAGTGGAGTGGATCCGTGGGGGCCCACCAGTGGAGTTTATTTCTCGGGCCCATCCTAAAGTAACTGTACATGACTGCATGGCCTTTTGCTTTCTTTCGCTCCTCCTGAAAAAAAAATCCCAAGCCTGCCATGCGCAGGGTACAAAAACTACATGGAATCAGCCCGCTTTTTAGAAATGGATTCAGGGCCACTTTACCACTAAAAAACAACCATGTGAAATTATCCTCTGCTTTTTTTTCCTTCTTAGGCCTCGTTCATACGGCTTATTTGGACGTGGATTGGCGCCGTACTCCCCGCCGGATTTGTGCTGCAGTACGGCGCCAATCCGTCGCAGTAATTACGGTCGCTCCTCCCCGCTCGGCGAATCCGCCGCGGGGGGAGAAAGTCACTTGCACATTATCCAGGCTCAATACGCACCGTAAACAATGCAAGTCTATGGGGCCGGCGGGCCCTGCCCCCGCACTCGTCCCTTATTCAAGCCGGAATTGCGAGCGCAAACCGGCTCGCAAATCCGGCGTGAATAAGCCGTGTGAACGGGGCCTTATAACAAAGACATCTACCATACAGAGTCCTTGAATTCTATACAGTTGTGTCTCAACATACAATATTAATTGGTTTTGATGCAACCATAGTTTGCTGAGACCATAACTGTATGAAAACTGCTAATTGGTTAAAACGTCCCAAAAAGTCCCCAACCTGATGCAAAATGGAGATGAACAAAAATGAAGTGAATACTAATCCAGATATAGCGCGTCCTTCCATATAATATGAAAAAAAGCTGCTGGAAACCACTTTCTATGATAAGGTCAGGAGTTTCTTTGGGTTATGGATTTTATACACAACATACTAGAAATAAAAAAAATTAAAAAAAATAATGGGTCCCACACCTTGTGCTCAAAGGAGACACTCATCTTGGCACATGTAAGAGCAGTGCAGAAAATATAGTAATGCACTGTACTGTAGAAAGGCGCTATAGGCTGCCAATCACTGCATGCACCTCACCAATACATGTAAGAGCAGTACAGGACATGTAGTACCGCACTGTACTATAGAGAGGCGCTATAGACCACCAATCACTGCATGCACCTCTCTAATACATGTAAGACCAGTACAGGACATGTAGTACTGCACTGTACTGTAGAGGCGCGCTATAGACAGCCAATCACTGCATGCACCTCACTAATACATGTAAGAGCAGTACAGGACATGTAGTACCGCACTGTACTGTAGAGAGGCGCTATAGACCACCAATCACTGCATGCACCTCACTAATACATGTAAGAGCAGTACAGGACATGTAGTACCGCACTGTACTGTAGAGAGGAGCTATAGACCACCAAACACTGCATGCACCTCACTATTACATGTAAGAACAGTACAGGACATGTAGTATCGCACTGTACTGTAGAGAGGCACTATAGACCACCAATCACTGCATGCACCTCAATAATACATGTAAGAGCAGTACAGGATGTGTAGTACCGCACTGTACAGTAGAGAGATGCTATAGACCACCAATCACTGCATGCACCTCACTAATACATGTAAGAGCAGTACAGGACATGTAGTACCGCACTGTACAGTAGAGAGGAGCTATATTATTATTATTAATTATTATTATTAAGTATTTTAAAGCGCCATTGTTTCAAGGGCGCTGTACATTCGAGGGGGTAACATACATAACATAAGTCAAACAAGTACAATGATAGTGATAAAGCAATTGGCATGGGCAGAGGTGAGAGAGGACCCTACCCGCGAGGCTTACATTACAGGAGGGGGAAAGAGACAGGAGGTGAGGGGCAGACATGTTTGTGGAAGAAGTAGTGACCACCAACATACCACAAGTTTAGACCACCGATCACTGAATGCACCTCACTAATACATGTAAGAGCAGTACAGGACATGTAGTACCGCACTGTACTATAGAGAGGCGCTATAGACCACCAATCACTGCATGCACCTCACTAATACCTGTAAGTGAAGTACAGGACATTAGTAACCACACTGTACTATAGAGAGGCGCTATAGACCACCAATGACTGCATACACCTCACTAATACAAATTTAAGAGCAGTACAGGACATGTAGTACACGCACTGTACTGTAGAGATGTTGCTATTGACCAGCAATCACTGCATGTACCTCACGAATACATGTAAGAGCAGTACGGGGGCATGTAGTACCGGCACACTGTACTGTAGAGAGGTGCTATAGACCACCAATCACTGCATGCACCTCACTAATACATGTAAGAGCAGTACAGGACATGTAGTACCGCACTGTACTGTAGAGAGGAGCTATAGACCGCCAATCACTGCATGCACCTCACTAATACATGTAAGAGCAGTACAGGACATGTAGTACCGCACTGTGCTGTAGAGAGGTGCTATATACTACCAATCACTACATACACCTCACTAATACATGTAAGCAGTACAGGACATGTAGTACCACACTGTGCTGTAGAGAGGTGCTATAGGCTACCAATCACTGCTTGCACCTCACTAATACATGTAAGAGCAGTACAGGACATGTAGTACCGCACTGTGCTGTAGAGAGGTGTTATAGGCTACCAATCACTGCATGCACCTCACTCATACATGTAAGAGCAGTACAGAACATGTAGAACCTCACTGTACTGTAGAGAGGTGCTATAGACCACCAATCACTGCATGCACCTCACTAATACATGTAAGAGCAGTACAGGACATGTAGTACTGCACTGTGCTGTAGAGGGGTGTTATAGGCTACCAATCACTGCTTGCACCTCACTAATACATGTAAGAGCAGTACAGCACATGTAGTACCGCACTGTACTGTAGAGAGCTGCTGTAGACCACCAATCACTGCATGCACCTCACTAATACATGTAAGAGCAGTACAGGAGCTGTAGTACTGCACTGTACTGTAGAGAGGTGCTATAGGCTACCAATCACTGCATGCACCTCACTAATACATGTAAGAGCAGTACAGAACATGTAGTACTGCACTGTACTATAGAGACGCGCTATAGACCACCAATCACTGCATGCAACTCACTAATACATGTAAGAGCAGTACAGGACATGTAGTGCCACACTGTACTGTAGAGAGGCGCTATAGACCACCAATCACTGCATGCACCTCACTAATACATGTAAGAGCAGTACAGAACATGTAGTACCGCACTGTACTGTAGAGAGGTGCTATAGACAGCCAATCACGGCATGCACCTCACTAATACATGTAAGAGCAGTACAGGACATGTAGTACTGCACTGTGCTGTAGAGGGGTGTTATAGGCTACCAATCACTGCTTGCACCTCACTAATACATGTAAGAGCAGTACAGCACATGTAGTACTGCACTGTACTGTAGAAAGGTGCTATAGGCTACCAATCACTGCATGCACCTCACTAATACATGTAAGAGCAGTACAGGACATGTAGTACCACACTGTACTGTAGAGAGATGCTATAGACTGCCAATCCCTGCATGCACCTCACTAATACATGTAAGAGCAGTACAGGACATGTAGTACCGCACTGTACTGTAGAGAGGTGCTATAGACCGCCAATGACTGCATGCACCTCACTAATACATGTAAGAGCAGTACAGGACATGTAGTACCGCACTGTACTGTATAGAGAGGGGCTATATACTACCAATCACTACATACACCTCACTAATACATGTAAGCAGTATAGGACATGTAGTACCACACTATACTGTAGAGAGGCGCTATAGACCACCAATCACTGCATGCACCTCACTAATACATGTAAGAGCAGTACAGCACATGTAGTACCGCACTGTGACTGGTAGAGAGGCGCTATAAACCAACCAATCACTGCATGTACCTCATAATACATGTAATTGTATGTACGGACAATAGTACTGCACAGTACTTATAGGGAGGCTCTATATACCCTGCCAATTCACTGTATGCACCTCACTAATACATGTAAGAGTAGTACAGGACATGAAGTACTGCACTGTACTATAGGGAGGCGCTATAGACCGCCAATCACTGTATGCACCTCTCTAATACCAAAGGTTTTATAAGAAAAATATTCACAATAATTGTGTGATCATGTCTGGGTACTGTGGAAATCACACTCGGAAAGTAACCATTGATGGTATGAAGATATTATTACCGATGACCGAGCGCTACACAGCTCTGCTGCCCAGTGGTTTAGCAGTTTGATATATAAAAAAGTATAGAGGACTAGGATATGAAATCGTGGGTAACAACCATGTCTTTCCATATATAATGTAAATGTGAAGGCCAAGACAAGAGACATCATCAGTGGTGGAGACGTAATGAATCATTTGTACTTAAAAGGGGTTGTCTCACTACATTGATTCATTTCACCCCAGTCCTGTTTTCTTGGTTTCATTTTGAATTCAGGGGCGTGTTCTACCTTGGCTTCTACTATCTGCAGTAGAAGCCAGGTCCTGTAGCTATACAACCAGTTCAGGCAGCCTATCAGGAGAGATTGACAGGTATCTGTAGCGTAGCAGCAACCAGTTCTGGCAGCCTATTAGGATAGATGAACGATGCTTGTAAGCTATAGCAACCAGAGCTTGCAGCCTATCAAGTAAGCGTGGACCAGGTCAGGTATCTATAGCAACCATGCCTGGCAGCCTATCAGGGAGAGATTGAATAGGTCAGTAGCTACAGCAAACCAGTGCTGGCAGCCTATCAGGGAAAGAACAGGTCGGTGCTATGAGCGTACCAGTGGCTGGCAGCCTAATCATAGAGATGGAACAGGTCTGTAGCTATAGCACCAGTGTCTGGCAGCAACCAGGATAGAACATGTCGAAAGCTATAAGCGACCAGTGCAAGTCAGCCATCAGTAGAGATTGAAATATGTCTGTAGCTACAGCAACCAGTGCGTGTGCAGCCTAGCAGTAGAGATTGAACAGGTCTGTACTATAGCGACCAGTTGCATGGCACCTAGCAGTATAGATAGAACAGGTCTGAAGCTATAGGCGACCTGAATAGCTGGATGCAGCCCTTACAAGAGGGGATATTCTAGGAATAAGTAGGACACTTGTTAATGTGACTCATTGACACACATTGCAAAGTGACAGGTGTTTGCAAATCTTTAACATTAAAAAAGCAGCCGATCCCTGTAGGTGAGCGACCCCTTTTAAATGCCATAAGTCATGAATTCAAGACCGGACATATCTGTGAAAGTCTAGTTGAAGAAATTGAAAATTTAAATAGGGAGTGTTCAGCGAGAACCCGGAGTCCCCACAAATCCGACAATCCAAGAGACATCATCAGTGGTGGAGAAGTAATGAATCATTTGTGCTTAAAAGGGGTTACATAGTTACATATAGTTACATAGTTTAAGTAGGTTGAAAAGAAGACACATGTCCATCGAGTTTCAACCAAAGGGTGGGTGCATAATGTTGGGTGAGGGAGAGAGGAACAAGACTTAATTCCCCAGGCTCTCCACTGTTAAGTGCCGTCCGAAACCCACAAGAGCAAGACCAACCTGCTCCAGTATAACCCTATATCTGATCACCCAGAGCTGCCACCGCCAGGATCCAGCATTTTACCTAGCTACGTACGCATTAATATTCTTTAGATTCCAGTTAGGTTCTAAGTCCTTTTTCTTGAAAACTCTCTTCATTCCTGCCGTGACCATGCGTCCTCAGGCAGCTATTCCACAGATTTACAGTCTTACAGTGAAGAACGCTCCTTCTCCTCTGGGAGATTAAAATCCTTTTTTTTCTCTAGTCGAGAGGTAATTGATCCCCTGTCTTTTGAGGTGCTTTCACCTAAATAAATATTTTCCCCCCATACTTTTTGTAGGGAACCATTTATATATTTATATAAATTAATCATGTCCCCCCCGAGAGTCCGTCCTTTTTCTCAAGACTAAATAAGTTCAATTCTAACTAAACCTCGACCTCATAACAAAGAGCTCCATTCCCCTTAAAAGTTTTTGGTTGCTCGTGCTTTGTACTCTCTCTAGCTCATTACATTTCTCTTCTATAAACTGGGGCCCAGAACTGAACAGCATATCTAAGTGAGGTCGCAACCAATGCTTTGTTCAGCGGTAGAATTGACATCCTTGTCCGCGAGTCCCAGCCTCTTTAATCACGCCAATATCTTACTTGGGCCTTAGATGCAGCTGATTTGACATTGCCATGCTGTTCTGTAAGTTACGATCGTACAAGAACGCCCAGATCTTTCTCAACAAGCTATTCTCCAATTTTTCTCCCCCTAGGACAATGAGCCTGTATATTATTTCTCCCCAGATGCAGAACCATTAACATTATCCACCATTGAAACCCCATTTTGCCAAGTGGAATCCCAAGCACTCAGTGTGTCCAGGTCTGCTTGCAATTTATGAGCATCTTCCATAGATTGCACTAACCCTTACATAGCTTGGATGTCATCTGCAAAAACGAAAACCCGTGCTATTTGATCCCTTCCACTATATCGTTTATAAATACTTAAAATAAGAGAGGACCCAATACAGAGGCCCAGCGTGACCATCAACTCACAACCGGGTACAGTGGACGCGACTCAGAGTAGGATTCAATTACCACCACTCCCTCTTCTGAGTACGAGCCAGCAGCAATTTTTAATCCATTTTACACACTTTTATCTCTAACCCAATTGGATTTCTAGTTTACCTAACAAACGCTTATGCGGGACAATGTCAAACGCCTTTGCAAAGTCTAAAAACACGAATTTCCACAGCTGCCCCGCTATCCAGGACTTCTACTCAGCCTCTTCATAAAAAGAATCAATTGGTCTGACACTTCTGTCCTTAGTAAATCCTTGCTTGGAAATCACTAATAGTATTGTGTTTGTCAACATAATTCCTTTATTATAGTCCCCTAATGAGCCCGTTTTTCCACAGAATAAGAAACATTTTCCCACAACAGAGTGTTAAACTTACTGGTCTATAATATTACCTGGGCAAGACTTTAGAACCTTTTTGGAAGATGGAACTATCATTTGCCTTGCGCCAGACTCCTGGCCTATAAACCATTCAGCCAAGGAATCTCTTGAATATCAATGTACAGGGTCACAACTGATAACCCGAGCTGAGCTCTTTAAGAACTCTTGGTGAATGCCATCAGGCCTGGAGCCGTTGTTCACATTCAGTTTATTTAACAAGGCTTTCACTTTTGCTACACTGAGCCAATAATTAAGCATATGAAGTATTAACAGTTCTGTCACACCAACCGAGATCACCATGCACTTGGCCCACCCCCTCTACTACTATCTCATCTTCCATGAATAGTATATACTGGAGCAGAAGAACCTATTTAGTACCTCTGCTCTTCTCTGGTCACCAGTGACCAGCTCCCCATCACAGGTTTTAAGGGTCCCTACTTGCTCTGAGACTTTGCTTTTTTGGCATTTAAAGTTCTAAAGAATTTCTTGGGGTAGTCTTGCTATCCTTGCCACTTGCCTTTTCATTTGGAATTTTAGCTTCTTGTTATCACTTTTTTACAGATTTATTAAGCTCTTTGTAATTTTTCAAATGCTGATCCGAGCCCTCTGACTTATATTTTTTAAAGGGGCCCTTTTTTATTGTTATTGCCCTCTTAACAGAAGGTAGAAGCAATGTTGTTTTAGTTTTAGTCGCCTATACTTGTTACCCAAGGAATATATTTTGCAATAAATTCCCCAAAGTTATATTTAAAGCTCCTTCCATTTTGCTTCTATATCACTATTTGCTAATAGCTGCTCCAGTCCTCAGGTCCTTTATTGCGTCCCTCAATAAGGCAAATTGGGCCCTATTAAAATTAAGTGTTTTTAAAACTTTCCGCTCTGTTTTTTCTTTTTTTCCAGTTATGCTAAAATAAAATTATATAGTGGTCACTGTTAACCTAGATTTTCATAAACCGTGACCGTTCCGACAAGTTTCTGCTTTATTAGAAATTGACGCAGATCCAACAGAGCATCAACTTCCACTTCTAGTGGGTTTCCTCCACAAACAGCCCATAAAATTATCCTCTAACAATTGAGGAACTTCCTTCTTGTTCATGCTCAGATGCAGAACCCGTGACCCCATCATTGACTGGGAAATTGAAGTCACCCATTATTATCACTGTACCTTCCTGAGTTGCCCGCACCATTGTGATTATGCTCTGTTCTTCTATCTCCTCAGTGATGTTCGGACTGGGTACTAAGATAACACCAAAAATATTTTTCAGCATTAATCCACACCTTGTATTTCCACCCACAATGTTCCCACATCATTAGTCCTCCTGCCCAGTTATTAACTTCTTTCACATGTAGCCTTCATAATCACTCCCTTACATAAAAACACACTCCTCCTCCCCTCCTGTTCGCTCTGTCTTTCCTAAATAGATTAAAACCTACACTACATTGATTCACTTCACCTCAGTCCTGTTTTCTTGGTTTCATTTTGAATTCAGGGGCGTGTTTACTGGCTTCTACTAGGCTGCAGATTAATCAGGTCTGTAGCTAGAGCAACCAGTGCTGGCAGCCTATCAGGAAGATTGAACATTGTCTGTAGCTACAGCTACCATGCTGGCAGCCCAATCATGAAGAGATTGAACATATCCTGTAGCTATAGCGACCAGTAATGGCAGCCATCAGGAGAGATGGAACCAGGTCTGTAGCTATAGCAACAGTGCTGGCAGCCGTATCAGGATAGATTTGAATAGGTCTGTAGCTACAGCACTCATGCTGGCCAGCCTATCAGGATTAGAACAGGTCTGTAAGCTATAGCAACCAGTGCTGGCAGCCCTATCATGAGAGATTGAATAGGTCTGTATAAGCTACAGCAACCAGTGCTGGCAAGCCTACCAGGATAGAACAGGTCTGTAGCTATAAGCGACCATTGGCTGGCAGCCTATCAGGAGAGTTAGAATAGGTCTGTAACTAATAGCACCAGTGCTGCAGCTAGCAGGAGAGCTTGAACAGGTCCTGTAGCTATAGCGACCGTGCTGGCAGGCCTAGTCAGGAAGATTGAAACGAGGTCTGTAGCTAAGTGACCAGTGCTGCAGCCTAGCAGTAAGAGATGAACAGGTTCTGGGTAAAGCTATAGCGACCAGAAGATCTGATGCAGCCCATACAAAGGGGGATATCTAGGAATAGAGTAGGAACAGTTTAATGGACTCCATCGGACACATATTGCAAAGAGTGACAGGTGTTGTTTTTGCAAGATTTTTTAACATAAAAAGCAGCGATCCCTGTAGTAGACGGCAACCCTTTTAAATGCCATAATCAATGAAGCAAGCCGGACAATATTCTGTGAAAGTCTAGTGAAGAAATTTGAAAATGTAAATCTGGGAGTGTTCAAGCGAGAACACCGGAGATCCCCACAAATGCCAACAATCAAGAGACAAGGCAAAGCATCGGAGACTGGACGGAATCAGCAGCTGAGCTGCAGCCACCGGCAGGGCGTGCTCTTCACTTTCTTACCCGCATATTTGTCTCCAGCAGAGGAACGCAGGCGAGCGACCCCCATCACTGCTTCAGACGCTGCATAATAAACCATTGTCCAGTCGTCCCACTACAGGCGATGCTGCTCCGCCGGCTGATTGATCGAAAGCTCGGCCGCCGGTAAACGACTTGTGTAATCTGCAAGCAGCACACGCAGCAGAGCGAGGATACAACGGGAACCGCTCAGCTTAAGTGTATGACACCATCAGGATAATGCGATGTGCGAGCACGGACGTCCACCAACGACTGCGTCTGTTCCCCAGAGAACTACCCTATTAAGTAGACTAAATGCTAGACGCTGATGTCACTCCCATTGTGCGGCTGCTGAGTAACGTGCGCAGCGTCCCGCACTCGGCTGTACAGAGCGTCCCTCACAGATCGCCTGAGTACGGCACACTATACACATGAGTCAGAGCTGGATGTGTGTGACCCCATGGATACAAAGCAGCCTGGCTCTCCACCAAACACCTCTATACCCAAGCTGTTTCCCCTCCTCACCACACCCTAATGCCAGACCGGCTGCTCCTTCACTGATTGCTATAGCCCCCTACTCCTCCTACATTCATATTTACCTTCCTCACAGAATTCATGGGTTCCCCAGCAAAAGGAGATGTGGGTCCCGCTAGACCTAATAACACAAATAAACTAAAACAGCAGTCATAGGAATCAATCATCTAAGGTATAAATAATACCGCATGTATCAGGGATCCCCCATAGCAAGCTGGAGAGTAAGGAAGCCACCAACTACTTATCCCTACAAACAGGGCAATGTCTTTTAACTCATGGAGCCCCCTCAACTCCGGGCCCCACAGCAGTCCGCTTTAGGCGCTGTCAGAGCTGTTCTAACAAAATGATATGGGCCCCTGGGCACAGTCACTGCAGTAGGGGTCCCTGCCCAAATACATGACATCACTCTAGTTCATTCCTCTAGCACCCCTCACGTGTAACACTCATATTATCAGCCACTTATGTCTGGACACTGGCACCTGGAGCCTACAAACTATTTTCAGGCAGGGAGCCCTTTGGCTTCCTGCTCGCACCAGGATTGTTAACTGTTTTCACGTCCCAAAATTACACAGTTAAATAAGTCAAGCCAACCAGGGATCTAAGGTCTGTTACTTGAATACTTGGACATACAGTACACAACCTGGGGCCCCTATACTGTGGGGCCCCCCGGCAGACCGCCTAGTGTGGCAATGGAAAAGAAATTGGCCCTGGCTGCTGTGGTATAGCTTTTACGGCCCATTTTTCCTATCATAAGCTGCTGCAGCTATAAATACGCCAGAAAACGCCTACCTGTGTACCCTAGTGTTTGTACTGGGTGTCCCTGGGCACAGCTGTGGGATCATCTGGGGCCACCCTACTTTAAAGCACGCCTCTCGGCTATGTCTAATACGGCAATGGAAAAATTGATGAATGATTTAATCTGACGTGCTATTGTAACGAATCGGCGAGTTTTTGCGGTCAGTTTCCAGCCGACCCTTTAACTGTGAATTGTACAAGAATCCTCCAGAATACGGCGGATCATAGAACATGTTCTAAGGTTTTAGTTTTTTTAATCCAGTGGTTTGGAAATCTATCAATAGAAAATCGGGAGATGTGTAGACTAGAGCTTGGATTTTCTATTGCGGTCTATAGGCATCGGTTACAGTCGGATTTTCTGTGGCGGTCTATGGGCTAGACGTTTACTAGTCTATTTTCTATTGCAGTCCTATGGCACTGGTTACAGGTCAGATTTTCTATTTGCAGTCTATGGGCACTGGTTTACGATTCAGATTTTCTCTTGCAGTCTATGGTCCACTGGTTTACAGTCCGGATTTTCTATTGGCAGTCTATGGCACTGGTTACAGTCAGATTTTTCTATTGCAGTCTATGGGGGCCCACTGGTTACAGTCAATT
>JAODAL010047087.1:0-30268 GCA_025379985.1 Phyllomedusa bahiana | reverse complement strand
GAAAAAGACGGTTTTTTTTATAAACCATTTAACAGCAGAAAAACATTTTTAAATTTAAAACCCCTGGATGAAATTGCGCAAAAAAATTTTGAGAAACCCAAAAAAAACTACCAGTTTTGTAGCGTTTTAAACCAATGGGGGTGTATTTTTAAGGTACACAGCAAGAGAAAAAATTGTAATTAACCTTTCCAGTTTTTAAATTATGCAAACCCAGGAAAAATTTTTTTTTTTGGCAGGTGAAAAAGGTTTTTTTTTTAGCACCAAAAACAAGCAGAACAACGTTTAAATTTAAACCCGGGGAAGGTAAATTTGCGCAAAAAAATTTGAGCAAACCAAAAACTACCAGCTTTGAAAAGGTGTTACAATGGGTTTTATTTTCCCGGGTACCCCAGAAAAGAGAAAAAATTGAAATTTAAAACCCTTCGGTTATAAAATTATGTACAGGAAAAATGTTTTTTTTTGGCGGGGGAAAAAGAGGGGTTTTTTTTTATTTGACCAAAACGCAGAAAAACGTTTAAATTTAAAACCCCTGGATGTAAATTGAACAAAAGGGGAATTTGAGCAACCAAAAAAAAACCGCTTTTGAAAGCGTGTTCCCAATTTGGCTTTGTTTTTATGGTAAAACACCCAAGAGAAAAACTTGTAAAAAAACCTTACTTTTATAAATTATGAAAACGGGGAAAAAATATTTTTTTTTTGGCGGTGAAAAAAGAGGGTTTTTTTGTCACCCCCAACGGGCAAAAACAATCCCTTAAATTTTTAACCCTGGATGTAAAATTGTCCCAAAAGAAATTGAGGGAAACTAAAAACAACCCAAGCTTTGTAGCGTTTTTCAATGGCGTGTATTTTCCCGGAACCCCGCAAGAAAAAAAACTTGTTTTAAACCCCTTGGGGTTTTCTAAAATTATGCCCCCGGGAAAAAATTATTTTTTGGCTTTAAAAAAAGCGGTTTCTTATAGTGACCAAACGGGGCTGAACAAGCTTAAAAAACCCCCTGGAGGGAAAAATTTGGCCAAAAGAATTGAGCTCCCCAAAAATTTACCAGCTTTTGAGCGGTTTAAAAATGGCGTTGTATTTTTTATGGTTAAAAGGGCAAGGGGGAAAAAATTTTGAAAATTTTAACCTTTCCAGTTAGGGAATTATGCAAAAGGGGGAAAATTTCTTTTTTGGGCGGTAAAAAAAAGAGGGTTTTTCTTTTTTTAGTCACCACAAACCCAACCTGAACCAATGTTTAATTAACCATTTTGGGGATGAAAATTTTGCCCCAAAAAAATTTGAGAAACCCAAAAAAAATACCAGCTTTGTAGCGTTTTTTACAATGGCGTATATTTTACGGTACAAAAGCAAGAGAAAAACTTGAAATTTAACCTTCCAGTTATAAATTATGCTACGGGAAAAAAATTTCTTTTTTGGCGGTGAAAAAGGAGGTTTCTTTTGTACCCAACAGGGAAAATGTTAAATTAAACCCCCTGGATGGTAAATTGTGCAAAAGAAATTAAGCAACCCAAAATACCAGCTTTGTAGCGTGTTACAATGGGTTTTTTTTGGGTACCGAAAGAGAAAAAACTTGTAGTTAACCTTGGTTTAAATTTATGCTACGGAAAAACCCTTTTTTTTGGCGGGAAAAAGACGGTTTTTTTTAGGCCAAAAACGCGAACAACGCTTAATTTACCCCTGGATGTAAATTGCGCAAAAGGAATTAGCAACCAAAAAATATCAGCTTTGTAGGTGTTACAATGGGTTTTGTTTTTTATGGTACACAGCAAAAAAAAAAACTTGTAATTAACTTCAGTTTTGTTATGCTACAGGAAAAATTTTTTTTTGGTGGTGAAAAAGCGGTTTCTTTTAGTCCCCAACAGTGAAAAGCTTAATTAACCCGGGATGTAAATTGCGCAAAAGAATTTAGAAACCAAAAAAATACCGTTTTTGAGCGTTTTAAAATGGCGTGTATTTTACGGGTACGAAAAAGAGAAAAACTTGAAATTTAAAACCTTCCCATTTGAATTATGCTACGGGAAAAATTTCTTTTTTGGCGGGGAAAAAGACATTTTCTTTTGTCAGCAAAACGCGAAAATGTTTAAATTTAAACCCCTGGATGAAAATTGCGCAAAGAATTGAGCAACAAAAACTACCAGTTTGTAGCGTTTTAAAAAAATGGGTGTTTATCGGTACACAGCAAGGGAAAAAAAACTTGTATTTAACCTTCGGTTTAAATTTAATGCGCGGGAAAAATGCCTTTTTTGGTGTGAAAAAACGGTTTTTTTAGTTACCACAACAGCAGAACAACGCTTAATTAACCCTGGATGTAAATTGCGCAAAAAGAATTGACAACCAAAAATGAAGGGGTATTTGGATTTAAAAACGCTTTTTCTTTAAATGAATACAACAAAAAAGGGCTTAGAAAACCCCCTTGGGATTTCAATGTGCTTGGAGCAGATAGCTTAAAAATGTATATGCAGCTGTTTGGGCCACGGGGCTTCAGTTCCAATCCCCCAAAAAATCTGAATTAGAACGTTAAGAGAAGCAGTTCTGAGACAAGTGTGACACCCCAAAAATGCTGTATAAAATCAGTTTTTTAGTAAGAGATTATAAGCCCCCGTGGCAGCACCTTCCCATCAGTACATGCGCGGTATGAGCTCCCAGCGTCGCCAGGACTTTGTGTACGGTACGTCACAGAACCCCGCCGGTTTTGATTGGCTTCATCTCGCACATGTCAGTAGGTTGCCCTTTTTCCCTCCAGAGTTCTTTCCCCCTGAAAACCGCATGTGCCGAGCCATTTTGCAATAAAAAAGCACACTTCGTTCACGTGAAGTACCCCAAATTTCTACTTCGTTCAGAACCGAAGTTTTGCTGAAATTCTAAACGAATTCCACTTCGTTAGAATCAATTCGCCCCTCTCTAATTACCATGTACAGCTATTAATTTATGTACATGTCCTCTGTTCATCTGTTACACTGTGGTTCTCTAGCACAATAATATTTTCCAGATTCTTCAGGTTTCATTCCAGTGAGTTTGACATAAACTTCCCCTTTATTTGTGTCTCTAGATAGAGTTAAACGTCCCAGGACAGACTGGCCATAAAATTTACTATTTTCATAACATATTTCCTCTAACCACTCGAGGCCTTTCCCTTCAGGTTGTCTAACCCAGTGCACACAAAACATGTTAGTGCTTTCAGTGAGGGAGGCCCCAGTCACTTTACAGGTCATGTCCAGAGTCTCTGTAGGTTTCACAAACCCAGGACTAGACTCCACCATAGAGATTTGTGAAGTGACACCTGGAAATAAAGAAGTAAACAAGCATGTATATACATAAGATTAATATCATACAATCCAGTGTATTACTAGTATAGAGTCATGGTCATAAGATGTAACTCACATTGTAGAGGCAATATAGCACTGAGTAACCCCAGGAGAGTCTTCATGTCTGGTAAGGAGATATCAGTTCAGATCTGAGTTTTACTGATTCACCTCAATGGACAGTATCAGGTCTCTGTTCTCATTATAAAGAGGCAGTAATCTGAATATATTTACATCCACACACGCTGCACTAATAAAGGGGAGGAAACTACTAATTATGAGCTCAAAATTCATTTTTACATGAATATGTTAATTTATTGGTTTGTTTTTACATGAGGTACATATTATATTTAGAGATGCGCGAATTTATCAAAAATGCGGTTCGCCGACTTCGGCGAATTTTTCGACAAAATCTGTTTCGGTCCGAATTACTTCAGAACGAATCTCGTTAAAAAACAGCTATTTCCTGGATGCACAAAGCCTGTAGGGTGCTGTAGAACATTGTGAGATGCTTGAATATGCAGAGGGAGCTTGGTTTGGTCTTCATACAATGCTGTGTTTTAGTATGACACGCACATGACTGTCGCCGCTCTTAGAATCGCTTCACTCTAAAATTGCCTGGGCACTTACAGGGGCAAAACTGACCAAAAAACTGAAGCAGGCATGCAGCCTGATAAAGTCATGGCAGCACCAGCTGGAAAAAAATAAGCTGAGGGCTAAGATCCTATGATAGCGTCAAAGAACACAGTAGTAGGCTACTGGAGCCAGCACAGGTCTCAGCACAGTAAGGGGACGTCACAGCAGGGGTCACTCCATGAGGACAGAGCTTTAAACCGTCACAAAATATGACAGAACCTGTTCTGTTAAACGCTGATACATGTAGAGGCCCACCCAAATGAGTGGAGATGGTGTCGGCAGTAATTTTGCATTGACGTCTCTGATCATTTTGCCCTTCCTTTCATCCGTCAGTGTCCGCTTTCAATCGGTCAATAATCCATCAGTATTGCTAAGGCCAAAAACAAACAGGAGTTGATCCAAAACAGAGATGACCAGTAAATGGGATATTTGCATGTCTTCTATGTTGTGTATCCACTCCTGCTTTTGGCTCGACAATCCTGATCCTTCCCATTCCTTCTGACAGGTGAAAAGAAGGGGAAAACTAAACATAGTGGCCACATCATAGAGTGATGAGGGTGGAAACAGCATTAGGAAACCAGAGGGTGTTCCAGTGAGACAGCGGTCACTTGGCAGCAGCATGAGTACTCCACAGAGTGGCACAATGACAAATTCTGGAGGTGGCAGCAACATCAGGAGCCCACAAAGTGGCACAATGACACAGTGTGGAGATGACGTTATCAACAGTAGCAGCATGAGGTCAGACAGTGGCACAATGACATTCTGGAGGTGGCAAAAACAGGAGTAGGCCACAGATTGGCACAATGACAGAGTGTGGAGATCACGGCAGGAGCAACAGCAGCAACATGAGGTCAGACAGCGGCACAATGACAGAGTGTGTAGGTCACGGCAGCAGCCACAGCAGCAGCATGAGGTCAGACAGTGGCACAATGACATTCTGGAGGTGACAAAAACAGGAGTAGGCCACAGAGTGGCACAATAACAGAGCGTGGAGGTCACGGCAGGAGCCACAGCAGCAGCATGAGGTCAGACAGGGGCACAATGACATTCTAGAGGTGGCAAAAACAGTAGTAGGCCACAGAGAGGCACAATGACAGAGTGTGGAGGTCACGGCAGGCGCAAAAAGCAGCAGCATGAGGTTAGACAGTGGCACAATGACATTCTGGAGGTGGCAAAAACAGGAGTAGGCCACAGAGTGGCACAATGACAGAGTATGGAGGTCACGGCAGGAGCCACAGCAGCAGCATGAGGTCAAACAGTGGCACAATGACAGTCTGGAGGTGGCATAATGAGTAGTAGGCCACAGAGAGGCACAATGACAGAATGTTGAGGTCACGGCAGGAGCCACAGCAGCAGCATGAGATCAGACAGTGGCACAATGACATTCTGGAGGTGGCAAAAACAGGAGTAGGCCACAGAGAGGCACAATGACAGAGTGTGGAGGTCACGGCAGGAGCAAGAGCAGCAGCATGAGGTCAGACAGTGGCACAATGACAGAGTGTGTAGGTCACGGCAGCAGCCACAGAAGTAGCATGAGGTCAGATAGTGACACAATGACACAGTCTAGAGGTCACGGCACCAGCAACAGCAGCAGCAGCATGAGGTCATAGAGTGGCACAATGACAGAGTGTGGAGGTGGGTGGCAATACCAGTCCCTGGTAAAGATGGTGGTAGGCAGATGAAGAAACTGGCAGCAGATGTGTGGCATCAGGGGGGTGGTGGCATCAGAATAGTGGCTGAGGACGGTAGTTTGAACCCAGACTCATTTCTCAAAGTTTTGGTGAGGCGTCATGGCTGACGTCATCTGACGCCTAGGGCATTGGTGTGTGGAAATCCTGGCCGATCCATGCCTGATTCATCTTGACAAAGGTCAGACCTTCCACAGTTCTGGTGGACAAGGGGGTTCTCCTTTGAGTAACGATGGCCCCCGCTGCACTGAACACCCGCTCTGATGCCACACTACTGGCCGGGCAGGACAGCTTCTCCACTGCAAACTCGGCAAGTTGCGGCCACACATCCAGTTTGACTTCCCAGTAGTCTGGCGGATCTTCTAACTGGGGTGGCAGTGTGCTGTCCAAGTAGGCCACCACCTGTTGGTTCAGGGTCTGCTCCAGGTCTGCTCCTCACTAGGAGGGTGAAGGAAGCTGCTCATCAGTGACTCCAGACTTAGGTTGCTGCTGATGGAGCTGGTACTGCTCCTACCCCCCCACCTTCCCCAGCAGCCGCGGCAGTAGTATGTGAGCGCTGAAGAACCTCCCCGTCAGACCTTTCAGAGGAGGGACGATGCCGCACATAGGCAGCGGCCAACTGACTACGGATGATTTCCCTATAGTATTTGAGTTTGTCTTCCCTCTCAGCAGCTGGGAAAAAGGCTCCCATTTTGGACCGGTAGCAAGGGTCCAATAGGGTGGAGAGCCATAAGTCATCGCTCTGCTGGATGGTGACTATTTGGCTGTCACTAGCCAGGCAAATCAGCATGCTGCAGGCCATCTGCACAAGTGTCTCTGAGCGACTCCCTGCCTCCATCTCCACTGTATACTGCCACGTTGGTTGCAGGTCATCTGCCTCGTATTCTTCATCTCCATTTACCTCCTCCTGCTGCTCCTGCTCTTCCGCTCCTGTCACCTGGGTAGAAAAACTACTCATTTCACCAGACAATACTTCTGCTCCAATGTCCTCCTCCTCCAGTTCAGTCCCCACCGGACTCATGTGGCCGCAAGATGTAGTCGCCACGTCTCCAGTCCCCTGCTCAGACAGATTTTTCAGCATCTGTTCCAGGACACGAAGCAGTGGAATGACGTTATTCATCACGTAGTCCTGGCGACTGACAAATAACGTTGCCTCCTCAAATGGCCTCAGCAAACGGCAGGTGTCACGCATGAGCTGCCACTGGCTGAAATTAAAGTTACACAGGGGAGTACTCCTGTCCGCCTGGATCATCAAAAAATCATTAATGGCCTTTCTCTGTTCATACAGTCGGTCCAACATGTGCAGACCATTTTCAGAATCTTCTGAAGATCGGTGGAAAACTTCAGAAACCTTTTCACAACCAGATTGAACACATGTGCCATGCATGGCGCATGGACCATCCCTCCTCGGTGCATCGCGGAGACCATGTTCCTCCCATTGTCTGTCACCATGGTTCCAATTTGCAATTGGCGCGGAGAAAGCCACACATCGATTTCTTGCTGCATGACGCAGAGCAGTTCCTCCCCTGTGTGACTTCATTCTCCGAAGCAAGCCAGATGTAGAACTGTGTGACACTGCTGTGCCTTCCAATGGGTATGAGGGAGCGCACTTGGGGAGGCTGAATGGTGGGGATGGTGGAGGAGGAGGTGGTTTTTGGCACAGGAGCGCAGTTTGCCAACGTGCAGGAGAAAGGGGAGTCTCCTGTCCATTTTGGGGGCTGGCAGGAAGCACATTCACCCAATGGGCCGAAAGGAAATGTATTGCCCGACCAAGTTACAGCCCACACGCCCGCTGCCGTGCCCCTTTGGAACAAACCGTAAGCTCAAGGAGGGGCCCCCCTTTCTTTCAAAACTATTTGTAAAGGGGCGGGGGAAAACCCCTTTTTTGGAAAAAAAATTATGGTTGGAACTCTCCACCTCGGCTCGGCACGGCCATTAATTCTCTAAGGGTCAGGCCCACCTTTTGGAAAAGGGGGGGATTGCAAAATAAAAATTTGGACAGGAGCACGTAGCTTCTGCACCTTAGGATGGTTGGGCATACTGTTGCTCTTTCAATCGCCTCGTAAATGACTGCTGGGCCGAGTAAGAGAGGGCAGGAGCTCTGGACCGGGAGATTTGGCAAAGAGAAACATTCCTTTCTGCAGAGGTGGTGGACCCTTGACGGCTGCAATGGCATGCGTCCCACTGGGCGCTGTGCTGCGCGGAGGATGGCCCCACCAAATCTAAGCCACCTTTCTCCGAGGCCACTGATGGTGACGTGCATGTTTTTGGGCAGGGCCGTGGTGGGCCAACGTTAGCCCCGCCCCCGTTCATTTTGCCCACGATTTTACTATACCCATATTGGGCCCCCAACCGCCAACGCCCCCACACTGAGTGACTACTACCCCCGCTGCCTCGCTACCCCTGTGCAGTACTTTTTGGGATCTGCGAAGGGGTTTTTACCCCGCGGAACTGGCTCTGACCCCGAAACTGCAACTACCCTGCTGCTAGGCCACACTACCATTGTGGCGACCTCTTTTCTTGCGTGATAACCCCTTGCTTCACCCGCTCCCAAGTGTGGTCGGCTACTCATCATCGATTATTGTTTGTCTTCACTGCTGTCCTCCCAATGGTCTTGGTAGCGTGGGACCCCTCAATCAGCCCTCCCATCCACTCTCCACATCTAATACTTTGCGCTACTGCAAGAAGCAGGGGTATTGGCCCCTTTTTCTTCGTCCCAAGTAGTGCTGACGTCCCCTCAAAATTTTTCATCCTGCTGTAATGGGGCGCTAGCCCAGCCCACTAGTAATCTCCGGATGGAAGAGGGGGTTGGAGGACAGTGAGGACCGCTGACCCCCCCCGGGGCCCAAAGCCAACTAAGGGTTGTGTCTGACGTTCCCACCGCCCTTGGCGGGGGTTGTCAATGTACTGGAGGAAGTGGACCCCCTAGTCACCAATCAAAAACCCCCCTTGGGTTTTGTGGTCAACACACGGCTCTAGATGAACCCGGGCAGTTCTGGCCTCCCCTGAGCCCCCCGCTGTGACCCCCCCCTTTCTGTGCTGCGACCGGCCTGCCCAGGAAGTTTGTGCCCTGCCATTTCCCGCTGTGAAGAGCCTCCCAAATCTCTTTGCATACTGTTTGTTTAAAAAAGTTTACAGACTCTTTTATGAAGATATTGTATATGATAATAAACATCCTGTATTTGCTCCAAATAACCCACTAACAGGCTTGGGTAACCCTTGATATAAATTGCGCAAAAAAAAAAAAGCAGGAAAAAATTTAAATGGGATGGCGTGTTAAAACGCTGTGTATTTTCTGACTATAAAAGCGAAACACGCTTAATAACCTTCGGATATAAATTTGCTACGGAATCACCCGGGAAAAATTTCTCTTTGGGGGTTGAAAAACACACTTTTTTACGACTACAAAAGCAAAAAACCGTAAATTAACCTTTGATTAAATTTTGCTACAGAATCACCCGGAAAAATTTTTTCTTTGGGGTTGAAAAACACGTTTTTTTTTATGACTACAAAGCACAAAAACGCTTAAAATTTAAACCCCTTTGGGTAAAAATTGCGCAAAAGAAATGAGCAACAGAAATTAACTGGTAGTGGCGTTTAAAAAGATTTGTATTTTACTGACTACAAAAGCAGAAACACGCTTTAAATTTAAACCTTTTTGGATATAAATTATGTACGGAATCACCAGGAAAAATTTTTTTCTTTGGCTTGAAAAAAACCGTTTATTTTTTCTGACTACAAAACACAAACAGCTTAATTAACCCTTGGATATAAATTGCGTAAAATAAATGAGCAGCAAAAAAATTAACTGGTATTTGGATTGTAAAAAAGCTGTTTATTTACTGAAACAACAGCAAAAAAAAGGCTTAATAACCCCGGATATTCAATGTGCTCCAAAAAGCCAGATAGCATTAAAAGTATATCAGTGAAAAGAACGCACATGGCCCTTCAATTCCAAAAACCCTCAAAATTAAAAGGGAAAAAAGCATCCTTTGGGAAAAACTGTGACCCCCCCCCAAAAATCGCTGTAAAACAATTTATTTTTTGTATAGATTCAGCTACGCATGGCACAGAGAGGGAGTGGAGCGTCAGCCGGGGTCCGGACTTATGTGTTGGGACTACAGAACCTCTGCACATTCATTGAGAGTCCTCCTTTTTCCTCCCCCGGTTCTTTGCCCCATTAACGCCAGGCTTGTTGGGGCCCTTTTAAACATTAAAAAATTCGTTCCCGCGAATCAAAAAAACTTGACTTTGTTCCAAAACCCAAGTTTTCTTGAAATTCTAAACGAAGTCCACTTCATTAGAATCAATTCGCCCATCTCTAACTACTATCTCCGAGTTTGTTTGTAACAAAATCAGTTAAACATAATTCATCCTGGTTAAATATAAAGGGAATGTATAAATGTTGTATTGCGATGTATTGCGTGTCATCCTGTTAAGTGGCAAAGAATTTTCCTCTTCACACAAGGGGGCTTCATACCATATACATACGTACATTAATTGTAACACACGTTATGTAATTTACCTGGTTACGTGCGAAGAGTGTCAACTTCAATATGTAGGCTGTACGACTACTGCGCTGAAAATAGGCATGCTCAGAAGCAAGCAGTAGTAGGAGTGTCTATGGTTTCTAGACATTTCCGGGAGAGACATGCAGGAGATACCACCAGTCTAACATTTCAAGGTATAGATGTGTCACTGAACCTCCGAGAGGAGGGGACCATAGAAAGAAATTATTATCGAGAGAGACATGGTGGATTTATGTGCTGTACACTAGATATCCAGACGGGTTAAATAAGAGGCACGATGTTATGTGTCAATATTGATGTTGTTCTATGCTGGTTATATTTGTTTTTAAATATGTGATGTTAGATTTTTACTTTTATGTAGTTTTGATGATGTTATAAAATGGAGCAATACTTCTGTGATGTCATGTGCTAGTCACATGACTACAGGAGGTGTATTTAAATAATCTAACTTCCGGAGTATATCCATGATATGAATAAGGAGCTTTTGCTCCGAAACGCATCGGTTGTTTTATAACTTGCTATTCATCATGTTCTGACTTTTTAATATATATTTTTTCAATAAAATTCTGAGATGTTTTTAAATTTGTATATGGAATAATACGCTGGATCTTTTAGATTTTTCTTTTTATGGTATGTGCATTTTTTTCTGGCCTTTCTCTGGGGCTGGGAAAGCTATTTTCTTTATCATGTCCAAAGCAGCTGACTCCAGGGGCAGAACTACTGGGGTAGCACGCATAGCAGCTGCCACGGGGCCTGCAAACTTAGGGGGCCGGGTTCTGTGGCAGCTGCTACCATGTCTGCTACCACAGTAGTTCCAGTCCTGAGCCCGCCGGCAATGAACAAAACAGTTCATTGCCGGCGGAGCGGAACTGCGGGACCCACCGCCGCCCTCAAGATCTGAATGCTCGGGTCCTGTGTCCCAAGCATTCAGGAGTCAGACTGCCCGGTATTAGCAGAGTGGAGCGCCCCCAGCTCTGCTAACCCTCCTGGTAAGCCTAAGGCCTTAGGCTTTACGCTTACTAGGTGCCGAGCACGATGCTTCTAATTAAGGGAGAGTGGAGAGAGGTGCATAAGTGATTTCTTTCTTTTTTTAAACACTTTTGATGCCTAAATCCTGCCTGCCTATATCACCCCTTTAAGCCCCCTATAACACTGTCCTGTCTGTCTATATGACTCCTATATGCCCTCTATAACCCTGCTGCCTTTCTATATGACCCCTATATACACCCTATAACCATACTTGCCAATTTTTGAAAGTGGGTATCAGGGAGATCTGAAGGTGGAGCACCTGAGGAAGCAGGTCAGTGTACCTGTGAAACGCGTAACTTGTGTCTAAATAAAGCATCGATCCATGCATTATCATAGTGCTGGAATTCTTCTGAGGGCTTGCGATCATCAAGTAGGATCATGCCGGACATGCCGTGTGTTTCGTCTTCTACAGAAGGTGGAGCACTTGAAGCGCACAACCCCAAAATTGAGATGATAGGTGGGTAGGTTATGGGGTGATAAGTGCAGGTGGAAAGGTTATTTGGTGATAGGTGGAGGTGAGAGGACTATGGGTAATAGTTGGGAAGGTTATGAGGTGATAGGTGGAGGTGAGAGGACTACGGGGTAATTGGTGGAGAGATTATGGGGTGATGGGGGGTTGTATTTTGTGTTGGCACTAGCATGCATAACACAATATTGGGGGAGTGGTGGTAGAGAGGAGTACAGAGCACAGCTTACAATCTTGTTGGGGGGACTAGGACCATCCCCCCGAAGATTGTTCTATGACTGTGGTCTGTACCCCCCAGAATTCTATTGTGCAGGTTGAACTCCGTACCCGCACTCACAGAGATCAGTCACAGGTATGATTTTCAGGGGGTGAAGAAGATGGAGTTTAGTACTGTCATGTTTATACAGGTTTCCCCTCTGGACTACATCAGACTCATTGGATTATGTCAGACCAACGCTGGATTGATTTCTTTAATAAAATGGTGAAAGAGAGTTGTGGTTAGGGAGTGTTTATTTAAATAAAAGGTTCTTTGTACGGTTTGTGTTTTTTTCCATTTAATTTCAGTGTCAGTAATGGAGCAGTTGTCAGACGTCTCTCCATTACTATCACTCTGGCTTGGTTTCAGGCAGCAGTAGTTTTTGGCATCTCAAGACTGACACTAACCCCGTGTCCAAATTACCCCAGTATCTAACGCACCAGGGGTACTGTGAAGCGCCAGGTAGCCGTCAGGAGCAGACCTTCTAATGTCATGGTCCACTTCTGGGGCAGCTGCAGGCTGGTATTTTTAGAGTGGAACGGGACCAGTGTTAATGGACCTTCCCATTCTAATAGTATCAGGCTGCAGCTATCAGTTTTACCTTGACTGGTTATGGGAAATGGAGTTACCCCACTTTCTTTATTTTTTATTTTTTCGTTTATTTTTTTACCCTAGTACCTCTGGTGCATTGGGTACTCAGGTAATTGTCAGGAATCTCCTACTATGCCTTGGAACTTACTAACTGTGTTTGCCTTAAGTTTGCCCTCAGTTAAGATGGTGGATTGTGTCTCAACTGGTTGCCATCTTGTTTCCTGTTCCTGTTCCTGGTTCCTATATAAACACCTCAAGCCTGTTGTTCACTGCTTGAGTATTGTGCTTAGCTCCTGCTTTCCAGTCCTCTCGCCTGGGAACTTGCCGTCCACCCTTTTTCCTGTTCATTGCATTTTAAACCCTGCCGTAACCTATTTGCCTGCTGTCGCTCCAACCGTTTAACCTCTGCACTTCTGACCAAGCAACAACCCATTACCTTCCTGGGACCTTGGGCATCCACCTGCTCCCTGTGTTTGTACCTAGCCCGGCCATTGGATTCCAGCGTATACAACCAGTATCGTGACAAGATACTCAAGCCTTTAATGGAGTCCGCTGGGGCTGGGAGCCTGGAAGCTCGCTTCAAGCAACTGCAAACTACGGTGGCAAATATGCGCTTGAGATGCAAAGGGGTTGAAGATCAAGTGCGACGCTCATGAAGGTCGAATGCCCACAATATCCAAGTGTATGGACAAGCCATTCAAGAGCTACGTGGGACCGTGCAGACCTTAACCGACCAGATACTCCACCTTGGGAATCAAGCCTTGGAAACCCTCCACTTCGGTGCCTGTGATGAGCCCTAAGTTGCCGCCTTTCAGATTCGGCGGAGACCACGACAAATTCCGGGGATTCCTTAACCAATTTAGGTTATATTTTGATACAAATCCAACGCAGTTCCCTACGGAAGGTCTAAGGTCCTATTTCATTATTATGCTGTTAAAACATAAAGCCATTGCCTGGCCAGCCCCTTGATTGAGACCCAGGAAACCCGGCTGAATCACCTGGAAGACTTCATCGACGCCCTGAGTCAGATGTTTGATGACCCCAATCGTCGTGCTACAGCTGAAGCAGCTATACTTGCATTGCGCCAGGGCAAACGCCCCGTGGCTGAGTATGCTATGGAATTCAAGAGGTGGGCAATCGACACCGACTGGAATGACGCCGCGAAGATGTCTTTTTTTAAGAAAGGACTATGCAGCGCATTAAAAGATGAAATTGGGCCCCTGTGAGGCTCCCTTAGGTTTGGATGCTTTTATTAACCATTTCATTTGAATTGATACCCGACTATCAAACGACAGGAAAAATGGGCTACTTTGAATTATGACACCAAGCAGGCCCCACCTGTTCCTGTCTCCTTTCCCAAGGAACCCCAGGGGAAAATTTGCAGAGTTTCGGGAAGCGGGCCTATGAAAGTCGACCCCATATTAAAACGTGAAAGCGTAGTAAAAAGGGAAAAACAGGGGGCTCCGTGAAAGTCTATTCTTTTACTTGGAAAGTTGCCCCCACTTCCTAAATCAATTCCCCTCCGCCCAGGGGAAATTTGGTGGCACCATCATGGACCCCGACTCCTCGGATGGGTAATAAATTGCTTCAGAGAAGGGTTTTTATCTGAAAGAGCAGTTTTTCCGTTTTTTCAGCAGTGGGCCTCATAAAAAAAAAGAAAATTTGGACTCTCATTGTTCCCTTTCCCCAAAAAATTCCGGGCAAACCCCGGGGGGGTATCCCCTAGTTGGTGGACTCTGGGGCAAGGGGGCAACCCCATGGATCCCCTCCTTTGCTAAAGAGCTTTGGGGGTTAAACTCAAGAAAGGACTCCACCGTGGTAATGGAGACTGTGGGAGGGGGTCTAAAACTGAGCTCGGGGGCCAGGGGGTTTAAAGAGACCGCCCCACTTGAAATCATTATGGCCCCCCCCAGCACCATGAAGTCCTGTCATTCCAAATTTGATATCTTGGGCCGCATTTTCCTGTCATCTTAGGCTTCCCTTTGGGTTTTGCAATCACAAAACCCCCTTTATCAATGGGAAACCAAAGAGTTTAAGTTTCCCCCAGAGAGGATTTTCTTTCCAACAGCCCCACTTTAACCAAGCTCTGAAAAAACCGTTCAAGACAAAAAAATAATGAGCTCCCCTCTAATAAAAGGAATTTTAGATGTTTGCAGCAAACAAATCCCGACAACCCTTCCCCCCCCACCGCCCTTTAAACAAAAAATTGCCCCATAGATTGTTTCCCTTTTGGTGCACCCTTTCCCCCTTTCCCCCGGTAAAAAACTCCCCCTCGGGCGGGGCCCCAAATTTAAAAAGCCATAAAGGGCTATAAAAGGGGAAAAACCCTTTGCAAAGGGGGTTTCATCCGTCCTTCCTCCCCCAGCAGGGGCCCCATTTTTTTGGTCAAAAAAAAGGTTTGGTTCCTTAAGCCCTTGGATTGATTACAAAAAAAATTTTAATAAAATCACAATAAAAAACCCTTTAATCCCTCTACCACGACCCCTAAAACTTCTGGAGAGATTTCGACATCAAAGTTTTTTTCAAAAAAAAGATCTACGGGCCCTTTAAAAACCTGGTCCGTATCAAAAATCTGGAGAGGGAATGGAAGACTGCCTTTGGGTTCACTTTATGGCACTTTTGAGTTTTTGCGTATGCCTTTTGGCCTTTTTTAATGCCCCCCCAAACCTTCCAACACCCGCCCAACGACATCTTCAGAGCCCTTTCTGGACCAGTTCAAAAGCCCATCTAATTAAAGATATCCTGATTTTCCCCCAATTTTCGTTGGAAGAACCCCAGAGACAGGGTTAAAACTTTTTCTGGAACGTCTGGGGAAAACCCCACCCTTTACATAAAAAATTTAGAAGTGTAAATTCCCATCAACAGAACCCAAATTTCCCTTTGGGGCTATTAATTTACCTCAGGGGCTCCCAAATGGACTTGCAAGATAAAAAGCAATAGTAGCCTGGCCAACCCCCAAAACATAAAAGTTGTTCAACGTTTTTTGGGTTTTTGCCAATTTCTAAAGAGCTTCTTCAAGAATTTTCAAAAAATCATTTCCCTATTACACAGTTGACTAAAAAGAAAAATGCTTTTTTTGGTCCCTCAAGCACATGAATCCTTTTCTCTCTTTAAAGGCAAGTTCCCTACGGGCCCCGGGTTTTAAATTCATCCTGCCCCAAAACTCCCCTTAAATTGGGAAGTGGCGCTTCAGACTGTGCTGGGGGGGGCCATACTGTTCAGAGAAGGGAGACAAAAAATTTTTTGCACCCCTTTGTGCTTTTTTTACTCCCGTTTTTTAACCCCTGTGAGAGAATTATATGTGGCAATAAAGAACTGCTAGCAAATTGTTGCAGTTTTTTAAGGGAAATTGGACATCATCTTCAAGGACCCTCAAAAACAATTAATAGTTTTTAACTGATCACCGTAATCGGGAAATTTTTCGTTTGATCTGCCAAGTGTCTATCTCCTCGGCAACCGTTGGGGTATTTTTCTCAAAAAGATTCAACTTTATTTCTCCCTAAGGGCCCGGGTTCGTAATGGCAAAAGGGGGGATGGCCCTTTTTTAAGAATGTTCCCCAGTGATTTTTCCCCAATTTTCAATTCCACCTAAAAACCATTGTTTTTCCGGGGTCCCAATGTTGTGGGAATAATTCATAAAAAGGGCTTGCTCAAAAAGATAAGAGGGCCTAGGGGCCCCCCATCCTTAAATCTCCCATCCACCCAAAGATGTACATTTTTGTGCTTTAAAAAAAAGTTTTGGGGCCCACGGGCAAACACTTTTTTATAACCCGAAAAAAGTAAAAAAATGAAGATTCTGAGGGTAGCCCCCGATTCCAAATTTTCGGGTCACAAAGGGGGTTTCAGAAGACGCAAGAAATTTTTAAACCCCATTCTTTTTGGGGGCCCAATTTTTCCTTTAAAGGGTGTAAAGAAGTATGTAAAAAAACCTGTGGGCATCTGGCTAGATTTCAAGACTCCACGTTCTTCACCCTCGGTTTGTTTTCGCAATTTTCCGGGGGCCCCTCGCCCAAAGGGGGTTTTTATATCCATGGGGCTTTTATCGTAGATTACCTACCTCTAAGGGAAAATACAATTCCGGGGGTTGTTTTGGGCCGGTTCCCCAAAACTGCACATTTCCCTTTTATGTACCCCGGGCTAACCCTGCCAAAACACGCGGATTCATAAAATTTGAATGTGTTTTTGCCTTCATGGGGTTTCCCGATGAAGGTTTTCTCCGGGTGTGGGGGGGGCAGTTTACTTTCCCAAAATTTTTGGGGGAGTTTTTTTTCAGCATCGACATCGAAAATTTAAAACTGTCAACCCCCCCTTTTACCCCAATCTAATGGACAAAAATAAAAGTATGAATTTAACCCTGGAACAGTACCTGCGATGGGTTTTATTTGCCATTTACAAGATGGGCTTTCGTTTGATCTTCTTCCCGTGGCTGAAATTTTATACATAATTTTCCCAAAAAAGCCTCCACCAAACGACTCCTTTTTTTTGCAAATTTGGGTACCATCCAAAATTCTTCCCAAAATTCCCCCCTTTTTTTTCATATTCCCGCTGCCCCGGAAAAATCTTGGGATTAAAAAGCAAAATTTACAGTACTAAAGGAAACATTTGAGAGGGGTCAAGAAAAATTTTAAAAAGATGGCAGATAAACGTCCCTAAAAAACCCCAACAAACTTTTAAAAGGGGGGGGATAAAAGGGATGGTTTTCTACGGGAAATTTGAAACTTTGGGGTTCCTTCACCCAAAATGGGCAGAAGTTTTTTGGGCCCTATAAATCAAACAAGATAATCGTCCCGTTGCGTTCGGTCAAAAATCCCACAATCTATGGGAAGGGTTCATCCCTTTTTTTCATGTGTCTCTTTCTTTAAAACCTTTTGCGTCCAAAATTTCCCCTTTTCCCGGGGGGTGTTCCCCCTCCCCCTGAAGGGAGTTTGGGGGATGAGGTCAAGAGCAGTTTGTCGTAGAGCAAAACTTGGACTCTAGAATTTTCAGGAACCAGCTGCAATACCCTTTTTAAGTGGCAAGGTTTTGGCCGGAAAAAAAATTTTTTTTTGGGGGGGGAAAAACCCGGGAATTTTCATTAATGCTCCTCGACTGGTTAAAACCCTTTTCATCAGAGACATCCGGAAAACCCAAATCAGGTATCGTCCGAGGCCGCTTTTGAGGGGAGTAAGTCAGGAATCTCCTACTATGCCTTGGAACTTTTCTAAAATGTGTTTTCCCCCTTAAAAAATTTCCCTCAGTTTAAAATGGTTGGGTTTGGGGTCTCAACTGGTTGCCATCTTGTTTCCTGTTTCCTGTTCCTGGTTCCTATAAAAAACTCCTCAACCCTGTTGTTCCCCTGCTTGAGTATTGTGCTTAGCTCCTGCTTTCCAGTCCTCCCCGCCTGGGAAATTGCCATCCACCCTTTGTTCCTCTTTATTGCATTTTTACCCTGCGCTAACCTATTCCCTGCTGTCCTCCACCGCTTAACCTCTGCACTTCTGACCAAGCACAACCCATTACCTTCCTGGGCCCTTTCGCTATCCACCTGCCCCCCTGTGTTTTAACCCTAGCCCGGCCATTGGATTCCGCAGTATACACCAGTATCGTGACAGTAATAGTGACACGGGGTTAGTGCATACATGCCAACTCTCCCGTTTTTGGCGGGGGAGTCCCGCTATTTGGGGTCCCCTCCCGCCCTCCCGGAGGAGTTGGCATTCCTCCCCCGCCGAAGGCAGGCGGGGGTTCTTTAAATGCCGGCGGCGACAGAGTTGCGCTTGTGCGCTACTCTGGCGCCGCCGGGCCGCTCCTACAGGGGGGTGAAGCGGCCGCTGCGCCCCTTCACTCGCCCGGGGGTCTCGCTGTGCAGGGAGGAGGCAGGAGGATCGTTCCTCTCCTTCTCCTCCCCCTGTATGCCCGGCGCCGGTGTGTGCGCCCACATACAGGTCAGCGGCGCAGGGGAAGTGACCGCGGCTGCAGGGGAGTGCCCGCGCGGCTGCTCTCACTTCCCCCTGCGCCGCTGAGGAGATCGTCCGGACGGCCGTGCTGCGGGAAAGCCTGGTGAGGTAAGTGGATTTTATTATTTTATTTTTATTAGCTAAAAGGGGGGCCTCTGCCTGGCAACAATGGGGGCACTACCTGGCAAAAAGAGGGGACTTTCTACCTGGCAACAGAGGGGGCAATCTACCTGGCAACAGAGGGAATCTACTTGGCAACAATGGGGGCACTACCTGGCAAACAATGGGGGCACTACCTGGAAAACAATGGGGGCAACTACCTGGCAACAATGGGGGCACTACCTGGCAACAATGGGGGCACTACCTGGCCATAAGGGCATCTACCTGGCTTTCTTCTAAAGCCATTATGCAGTTAGACGGAGTGGGTGTGGCTTATTGAAGGGGGTGGCATACCGACAAGATGGGCGTGCCCATGCAAATTTTTGTCGCGGCGCGACACGCGCGCCGCCCACTGAAATCTCCTGCTTTTTCATTTTCAAAAGTTGGCAACTATGGGTTAGTGTCAGCCTTGGGCAACAAGAAACACCGCTAGCTGACACCAAGATAATAATGAAGAGACGTCTGTCATACACCTTCAGTACTATCACTGGAATTATATGGAAAAAAAAAACACAAATTGCACAAAAACAACTTTTATTCAAATAAACACTCCCCGACACCAGACCTCTTTAACCATTTTGTTTGAAAAAAATAGAACCTGTAAACAAAAAAACATTACACACATACATATATACATACATACATATATACATACATACATACATAGCGGCTGGGTACTCTATTTAGCATCCACATCCAGCATTCCATGATAGGAATACTGGGTGCCGCCTTTGGGGGATCGAGTGTCACCCAACTTTCCTGGATGCTGAATAGGCTATTGCCATAGACAATTGCCAGAGTCTGTCCCCTGCGGCCTGTCTCCTGCCCCCTTTAATCTGCCAAGGACAGACTGCAGGGGGGCAGGAGACAGGAGCAAGGGACAGGAGGCAAGGGGACAACTCCTGCTCCCTGCAATCTGTATCCAGTCTCCAGCAGTCACTGTAGACAGACTGCAAGGGGCAGGAGACAGGGAGCAGAGGGCAACTTCTACCTCCTGTGGTCTTTCTCCTGCCCCCTGAGACCGCCAGACACAGACCGTAGGAGACAGGTGCAAGGCACAGAAGACAAGTGGGCAACTCTTACCCCCTTGTACACTCAAACACACACACTCCCCTCCCCACACACAACCCCTGGTAGTACACTCACCTGTCTTGCTGCCAGCATCCTGACTCTTCACACTGCTCTGCTGGGAAGAGGGTGTATGGCTTTGTGGCTCCCACTAAGTTCCACCCCCTTTCCCAGCAGCGGGAACTCATTGCTCTTGTAGTTTCCTGTGCAGGAAGCTATCAGAGAATCACCTGACGCAGCAGATAGTGGCTTCAGTGTCACATGACGCTGCCCTGATGCCACTTATAATGCAGAACATTCGGCAGCTGTTCAGTTGCAGGAGGTTTAAGCAACCTTTCCGGGAGCAGGAGAGGGCCACCATTTCCAGGACTATCCTCCTGGGAGGTTTGGTAAGTATCCCAGAAAAAATAAAATCGAAAACTTTATTGATTGGGTGTCTTTTTAGTACTATATATCTATTGTAATTAATTTCCTATAGGGAGGTGTAGTTTTTAATGCATATCAATAAAGGTTTCTATTTAACTTTTTCTGGGATTTGTATTTTTCTGTGAGCTGTTTTGGTCTAATCGTAGATTACTATCTTAGTGTCTGTGAGATAGGGTTGGTAATTATGCCTATAACCCTGCCTGCCTATCTATATACATGACCCCTATATGCCTCCTATGACCCTGCCTGTCTATATGACCCCTATATGCCTCCTGTAACCCTGCCTGCCTATATATGTTCACTATAACCCTGCCTGCCAGCCTATTTATTTGTCCTCTATATGCCCCCTTTAACCTCGCCTTCCTATTTTTATATAGGGCCCCTATAACTTTACCTGCCTATCTATCTATCTATCTATCTAAAAGAAGGAAAAACTGCTGCACTCACAAAAGAACTGTGAAAAAAACTTCATTGGCTTGAAAAAGGCTCATTTCTGAGCTGAAACATCGCCTTTAGACATGCAATAAAACACTAGTTTTTTTTCACAGTTCTTTTGTGAGTGCAGTGGTTTTTGCTTATTTTCTTATTGGACCTTTTTTGACAGAGGCCTTTATTCCGCATTGCACCCATTTTTCATATTGTGTTTTGGAGGTGCTGCCATTTTCTTTATTTTTTTTATCTATCTATCTATCTATCTATCTATCTATCTATCTATCTATCTATATATCTACCTACCTACCTACCTACCGCATATGCTCCCTATAACCCTGCCTGATATTCTATATATGGCCCCTATATGCCCCTATAATCTGACCTGCCTATCTACATATATGGCCCCTGACTACCTATATACCCCTTATAACCCTGCCTGCCTACCTATATGGACCCCTTTAACCTCCCCAAAACCCTGCCTGACTACCTTTATGGGCCCCTCTAGCCCCCCTAAACTACCAAGGTAGTTCCACTCCTGGGCCCTACCATAACAGTTCGCTGTAGGGTCCACCGCCGCCCCGTGTGTCTGAATGCTAGGACCCGAGCACCTCCTGCTCTGCTAACCATCCTGGTAACCCTAAGGCCTTAGGCCTTAAACGGGTTTTGCCACAATCTCCTTTCATACCTCCTGCATCCAGTTTTTTGCTCTGTGTGCTCAAAAGGGGGCATTGTGTTTTGCTTGATTTGCATATCATGTGCCCCCAGCAGGATGACATCACCATCCCTTTCCTCTCTCTAGTCAACGACTGGTCTGTTTATGTATTGAGCTGTGATTTTCTACAGCGTAGCTCAGCAGTAAGGTTTTTGCCTCACAGTGCAATGATTCTCGGTTCAAATCCCTGCAGGAATGAAACCCGTGGATTTTTTTTCTCTTTATCAAAGCAATCCTCATTGGTTTCATTTTTTATTTTTTTGCATCTTTGAAAATTTTACTAAAGAGTACAGAGGACAGGAATAGGTGACGCACCTGAGGTTTTGAACACTCAGAAGATGCTGACAGGAGGGTGCCAGGATTGGGAGCTCCAGCCTGGTATTTTCCCCTGGGGGTGTAAACGGGGATCACTAAGGAGCAGCTAAAACAAAAAAAGGTACAGAATTTTCAAAAAGATGAATGATGAAAATGTGTATTATTTATTTTGAAGTTCCACGCAAAAACCCCTTTACTTACCGGGCACTAGCCCTCGGCGATTTGGGCCGCCCATGCCAAGCACAGATGCTGAGCGGAAGCTTCGCATTGAGGGAGCGTGGAGAGAGGTGTGTAAGTGATTTATTTCTTTTTTGAAACACTTTTGGCGCCTAAATCATGTCTGCCTGTATGACCCCTATATGCCCCTATAACTCTGCCTGCCTGTCCATAAAACCCCTATAACCCTGCCTGCCTAGCTATATATATGAACCCTATAACCCTGCCTGTCTTTATTCCCCTATATGCCCCAATAAACCCCGGTGCCTTTTATTGATCCCATAGTTCCCCTTTTACCTGCTGTCTTATGACCCTATATGCCCCCTATAACCCTGGCTGCCTATATATGGCCCATGTATGCCCTCTTTAACCCTGCCTTCCTGTTGATATGCCCCCTATAACCCTGCCTGTCTTTATTCCCCTATATGCCCTTTAAAACCCTCCCTTTTCTATTATTATTATCTATCTTTTAATTTTATCCCTGCTTCCATATTTATATATATTTAATATATATTATATTTTTTAAAATTAAAATATTATATAAAATTTTTTTAAAATATTTTATATAAAATATATTTAAATATAAAATATATATTAATATATTTTATAGGGGCCCCAAATATGCCTCAAAAACCTGCCCTCCCAAAATTTTTGTATGTAGGGCCCCCTATTTTGGTTCCCTAAAATCCCTATAAAACCCCCTAAAAACCCCTGTCTACTTGTTTACCTTTTTTGGGCCCCTTTAAACCCCCCTTTTCCCCCTGCCTGATACCTAAAAATGGGCCCCCAAAGGCCCCCCCCCCCCAAACCCTCCCTTTACCCTATAGGGGGCCCCTATAACCCCCCCCCCCCCCTTAACGTCCCTCCCTTTTAGGGGGCCCCATATACCCCCCTTTAAACCCTGCCCCCTTTACCTTTGTGGGCCAATAACGCCCCAAAAACCCTTTTTTCCCCCTACCTTGGGGGGCCCACATAGCCTACCAAAACCCCTGCCTTGCCTATATAGGGCCCCCTAAAAGAAACCAAAAACCCCCTGCATATCTACCTTTATGGTCTCCTATAGCCCTCCCTAAAACCTACCTACCTATTTGGGCCCCTATAACCACCCTATGCCCTGCCTACCTACCTATATGGCCCTCATACCTACCTAAACCCTGCCTGCCTACCTACATGACCCTTAAAACCCACCTGAACCTGTCTTCCTACCTATGTGGCTCCCTAGAGCTTCCTAAACCCTACCTGCCTACCTATATGACACCTAAACCCTACCAAAAGCCTGGCTGCCCACCTATATGGCACCCTATAGCTACCTAAAGCATACCTGACTACCTATATGACCCCTATACCCTATCTAAAGCCTGCATGCCTATTTGAGGCTCCCTATAGCCTATTTACCTACATATCTACCTAGCTACCTGGGGCCCACCTACAGCCTACCTGTGGCCCACCTGCTGCCTACTTAGCTACCTGTTGCCTACCTACAGCCACCTACCTATCTGGGGGCTGATTACCTAACTGAGGCCTGACTACTGCCTACCTAGGGCCAATCTACTTACCTGTAGCCTACCTACCTAATTGAGACCTGCCTAACTATTACCTACCTACCTAGGACCAATCTACTTACCTACCTGTGGCCTAACTACTGCCTTCCTACCTACCTGGAGCCTACCAATCTACTTACCTAGGGCCTACCTACGTATCTAATGGGGGTTCTACCTGGTAACATGATTCTGAGGGGTACAGGCTATAGCTGTAACACAATCTCCAGGGAGTGAACCCTCTGTTCCTCCCGTCTAGGACACTGGGCCTCTCAGCTATTCCCTGTACCTGCTCTGCCACCTCTTGGAAGTTTGTACAGATATGGGGGGCAAGGAGTGAGGTGCTGGAAAAGTGAGGATTCTAACATATTTCTATCCAAATCTACAGGGATGGGTGGTGGCTGTGAGAAGTCATCATGGCAGTCTGGATCGGATGCAGAAGAAAAGGGAAAATCAACGATTTGTCAGAGAAACGTCACCTGTGAGTCACAAAATGTAACTGCACTGGAATCACTTGTATGTCTGCAGATTATGTGTATACTGGTACTACCACCTTATGGTATGATGGTTATATATAGTCAGCAGAGCCTGTGTACATGTATCTACCACTATATGGTCACTATATGGCAGTAATATTGGTCTTCCTATACTGATCTTTTACTGTAGTAATATAGGGGTATTATTCAGTCACTATGTGGTGGTAAGTTGTGGTCGTGTTCTGGCGGTATATTAAGGTCCATATGTAGTAGTGCTATTGGTAATGTTGCTCTGCATATAGTGTGACTTGTTTGGTAGCAGTATGATGGTGATATTTATGGTGAGGTAATCGCTCCTTGTATCATCTAATAACTGCATGACTTAAAAGGTCCTGGTAAATGTTCGTGGTCTGGGGAGGGTGGAAGGGGGGCATCCAAACGTTTTCTATGGGGTCCAGGCTTCTTTAGTTATGCACCTGGCTGACTCTATTGTCTATCAGTGTCTATTATTCTAGTGATGATCTTCTGTGACCAAGTTTAACTGATTCCAGCTGTTGGGTATCAATTGTAAACTACCGGGACCCACCGTGTATGAAGGAGGCTCTGCTACTGAGCCCACTGTATAACCCCTGCACAACATTATGATTTGTATTTTCTTAAGGTTTAGATTTTTTTGAAAGTGGTTTAACATAATGCCTGTTTAAAGAAGGTCACACACAGCCCTGAAGCAAATAAAATGCAAGTAAAAATCAGCAAAAGAAAAAAGGGGCATTAATTATATACTGCATAATGAGGCCCAGAAAATAACACCTAACTATGCCCATATTTGGACATGTTTTTAATAACAATGGTGGAAGAATAAAAAGATGAAATAAAAAATTATAAAAAAAATAAAACTCATAAAATCACTTTAACCGCTTCCTGACATTTAACATACTAGTTTGTCCTAGTGGGAAATGCGTTCCCACAAATGGACATACCTGTAGGTGAGCCCTGCATAATCACAATGTGGCATAATAGTATATTACCAGTGGCCTTATGACACATCACCCACGGCCGCAGCTAAGCCACAGACAGAAGAAGGGAGCTTCTTCTGTCTGCTGTCGGTGCAGCAACCGCAGTCGCCACTGCTGGTCCCCTACCAGACAGCCCAGGAAGTATTTCTGTGATATTACCATGCCCTGCAATTCATTGTGGGCATTACCGGGCATGGTGACTGAAGGTCATCATGGAGACCAATAGAGAGCAGTTCTGCTTTGTATTGCTCCATATTGCATGAGGAAAAGTGAAAAAAGTGGGAAAAAGTAAAAAAAAAAGTAAAACACAAAAGATAAAATAAAAACACGTACACCACCATAGTCCCCTTTCCAAACACCAAGTGGGCCAACAAATATCAAAAATAAATAACGTGCATATATTTGGTATCACCTCGTGCATAACGACCGACCCTATAAATCTGTAATTTTAATTAACTCATGTGGGGAACACCATAAAAAAAAAAATCAATCAAATCATTGTGATTTTCGTTCATCCCACAGCACATGTAATGGAATAGTGGGTGACCGAAAATTCATATACATGCCAAAGTTGTGCCAATTAAATGTCAGCTACTCCTGCAAAAAATAAAAAGTCATTTTGTAATATATGTCCATTAGCAGTGTCCTACCTATTCCTAGATATCCCGACTTGCGGGTCACTGTAGCTACAGACCTGTTTGATCTCTCTTGATAGACTGCCAGCGCTAGTTGCTATATCTGCAGACCTGTTCGATCTTTCCTTATAGGCTACTAACGCTAGTTGCTATAGCTACAAACCTGGTGTCCTCAGTAGGACAGTAGAAGCCAGTAAAAGCAGTAAACAATTCCCCCTGAATTAAAAAAAAAAAAACCGACAAAAGGATGGGGGAGATGAATCAAGATGAGGCAATCCCTTTAAATAGCTGTGTATACAGAGAAATAAAAAAGTTAGTGATGCATAAAAAAAATAGTGATGCATAAATATTGTTTTACAAAAAAATACTTTTTTAAACAGAGTAAAATAACTTTTTACGAAATACTGACAATGAGCGCTTTTTAAAAATTTAAAAAAACACTACTAGGATTGTAGGGCGCATTTTATGAACGGGCTTTACGCTGGCCTCAATGAAGGGGCGTCAATGACAAACTTTGGCGCGGGGTGGCTTCCGGGGCGGGACGCGGGCGCTCGACAATCCGAGGCATGTAACGATCGCGAGTCGGCAATTGGGGGCCATTGCCCTCGCCAGCCCCGCAGTAAACCTGGTTGTTTTTGGTCTAAATGCTCCGGGGAGGCGAAGTGAACGAGAAGGGAACATGCGAGGAAAATAAAAGATCCCCAATAAAATCTCTGCTACTCCTGGGCTTGGGTATGTTTCCCGAAAAATTTTTCCTTTTAAAAAGGGGCTAGACTTTTTCAGAAAAAAGCTCAAACGAAAAAAAAAAAAAAAAACACAAAAAGAAAAATCCCTTTTCCCAAAAATCCAGAAGCGCAACACAAGATTCGGACTTGGAAAAATTTCCGGGGGAAAAACAGAATTCAAATCGGAAAGCGCTTTATTTGGGCGCATACAACCAAACAAAAAGAAAGGAACAGTGAACCTTAAAAAACCCAGGAATATATTGAAAAAATCAAAATCAAGGCGGGATTTCAAAATACAGTAAAAAGCAGAAAAAGCTGATTGGGTTGAGCTAGTGGGGGGTTTGGGTTTCCCGCCAAAACAGAGGCGAGCTACTTCTCCCCCTTATCAAAGGCAGATCGGCGCAATGCAAACCGGCTCTAGCCCGTGCGGCATGGAGTTGAAAAAAAAAAATCATTTTTATTCGGGGTTAAATATTTTCCAAAAAAAAAAGCTGAAACCTTCTAGAAACATAAAAAGGGTCAAACAAAACCCCCGTTTGTCGCCGCACCCGGGGCCCAATTAGGAATTGGGGTATAGAAATTTTCCGGAAATACAGTAATTAAATTCTTAAGCCTTCTCATTTTTTTTGGCATAAACCCGGCCAATCGAATAGGACCGACAGTGACCTTATTTAACCTAGGGGATATACCAATCGAATAGGAGCGACAGTGAAAAACCATTAAAACATGGAGAAAGTATTGACCAATCAAAAGAAAAAGGCGGACAGTTCAAAAAAAAGTAAAAAGCCAGAAAAAGGTGATTGGTTGAGCCCCGGCGGAAATAAAATCCACCCAATCAAAAGTGTGCGTTATTTGGGAAAGGAGAAAAAGGCGCATCAAAGGGGGCCCTAAAAAGTTTTTATGTCTAGGGAAAAATTGTGTACTGTGATTGGTTAGGGAAGGGGGCTCGTCCACTTAGCCAATCAGCGGCTGAGCTACCTTCTCATAGAGTTCTATGGGAAAAGAAAGGCAGAGCGAGCTCTGTTTGTGATTGGCTAAGGTAAAAGAGGCGCCGTTTTTTGGGGCCAAATGGGAGAGCGAGCGACGCTCTTATGGGTTTTCTAATGCAATCTGTAATAAAACTGTACATGGCAGAAATCATATGATAAGACGAAGTTGTGCCGATGTGTAGATAAAATGAACAATAATATGGGGGTAACAAAAATTTGATGTGCTCGAGTTTAATGTGGTCTATCTGAGCGGCGAAGTCTAAGTGCAGCGCGGAATGCTTGAAAATGTGCTCGAGTTCGACACTGCCAGCAGTACTCTCGTTTCCTCAATGTTTGGTCCAGAACCATACCTCCTCAAGCAAGAAATCCTGCTTGGAGGTCCACAGGTCCCAGCAAGCCTTAAGTTGGATATACTGAATTGCATTAAAACTCAAAGCCGGGCAAAACGTTCGAAAATGGTAGTTATCGAAAATGTGTTTGCTAACATATGGCCAACCTCAGGGCATCCTCTGTGCAACATCTGGCCAACCTCTGGGCAACATGTGTGCCACATCTGCATTGGCTTATGTGCTGTCACATGAGTGGCATTTCCAGGCACTTTGGAATACATTGGGTAGTGGATCTATTTTTGAGGGAACCTCTTCTATATATTGTCCTTAGTCTGATTGTCCAAAATGTGTTTATGCTTTGAAGTAATGTTTCCCCCACTTGGTTTTGTCTGTTGCTGAAGTTATTCATTTCAATAACCACGGCTTTTTATTTATCATACTGTGTAATTTATCTCCGCGCCGAAATCAGTTCCGTAATGATCTTGCAAAGACGGGCCACAAAGTGTGGCACGTATTTTCAAGGAAAATCAGGAACGGATTTCGTATCTGAAGTACAGTCCACATTAATCTGTTCCGGATTAATTTTGCCAATATGTGTCACACTTTGGGGCACGTACTGTATTTGCAATGTAATTATGGAACGGATTTCACCGCACAGATACATTACACAGTATGAAGAATAAAATGGCTTGCTTAGTGACATGAATTACTTCATCACCAGACATATAAAAGTGGGGCAAAAATTACATCAATGTCTAAACACATTTAGTGCAATCACATTAAATGACAATATATGGATGATTTGCCACACAAAATATCGCCACTACCCAATGTATTTCCAAGTCCCTGGAAATTACACTAATGTCACAGCACATAAGCCAATGCAGATGTAGCACACATGTTGTCCAGTTTGTTGCCCCATGGTGGCCACATGTTCCCCACGAAGGTGCCACAGATTTATTTGTTTTTTGTGTGTGGTTTGGAACAAATGTCTTTGTTGTTCATTCAATTTTTATTCGATTTAGTATGTCCACCAACAACAAGCACACCACAGGTCTTGGTTGGACCTGTAGCTCTTCCACACGGATTTCTCCGCTCACCGGCCTTAGTTATGGAGGTGTTTACAGGCGTCTTTTCGTGCGACAATACATCACCAACTCAGCCTCAAATAATGAACAATGACCTTAGACTGGCAACCAATCTGAAAGCCGCCCGTCTTGACGAACGGCAAGGCAAAGAAGGCATAATAGTTCTCATCTGAAGCCCCTAAAATAATCTCCTGTCCCAAATTAGAACTAAGTACACTTGTGTCGCCCAAGTCTGGCCATCAATCTTTGCACATATTTTCCACTCATCCCAAACAAACCTCTGAAGATATTCTCTATCCAGTCTGCATCCAAGCAATCAGCCAAATAAGGAAGCTACAAACACACTAGTCACTAATGACCCTGGGAACTGAGTAAACAAATCTGTTGCAAGTAAGGTCAAGTTGCCAACATCTCCGTTTTCAACCTGCCAATCAGATTGGGTAATGTTGGCAGAGCAACAATGTCACACAAGTCATCCATGTGTTGTCATGTCTGTCTCACAAGCTTGGCCCTAATTACAACAGGTCAAGATCAAGTAATTGGGGTTCAGTTTTACCTTGACTCCATGTGGTAAGCAAGGCATATTTGCCCATTAAGTTAGGATACATGTATCATGTTTGAAGGGCATTAGAGAACCAAAGAATGCAACCGTCGCCCAATTGATAGGGACATTGTTTGAATGCAAACGTTCACACTGTTTGGCTCAAAATTACATACCACTGACCCAACCAGTCAATCCCAAACCATTTTAGCCGCAGGTGTCAGTGGTGTGCTCTACATTATTGGAAGTATCTAAACATCACAGCCTTATGAGCATGCTGGGAGCAGATAGACGTTCCATTCACACTACACACACATTTCGAAACCTTCAAGAATGAATCAACAAGCTGCTCATTGTCATAACTCAAGTGCTTTAGAGAAATCATAATAAACAATACAAAAATATATACACACACACACACAAGAACAAATTAGTCCCGAGGAACTGGGAACACCCCCAGGATGGCCTGGACATTCTGGTTGATTCTGGCCACATTGCGTTCCAGCCGTTCAAGCCACGCAAGGATATGGCGCCTCTCCTCCTGGGCAGTTGGGTCTGAGGATGGCTG
Organism: Phyllomedusa bahiana; assembly: GCA_025379985.1. Lineage (NCBI taxonomy): Eukaryota > Metazoa > Chordata > Amphibia > Anura > Hylidae > Phyllomedusa > Phyllomedusa bahiana. Next base: position 608 of record JAODAL010047087.1, on the reverse strand, counting down.
GCCTGGATCCTGTGGCTCTGGGGGAACCGGCACCAAATTGAGACTCACATATTCGTCCTGTTGGTGCGGGGAGTGAAATAGAGAAAATCATTGGTCAGTATGGTAAGCCTAATGACATCCATGTCCCCCCTCTAGTTTACAGTTGGTAATCTTCAGCCCACACTGTTTGCCAGGTCACCAAAGTATGTGTGTTTCAGCCTGGCCTGTTTTGGCCAAGCAAGGAATCTGAGATTCACATGACATTTGGAGGTGGCGTCCGAAAGGAATGTGGTTGGCACATTGTGACCTGGGTGGAGGACCAATCCTCTTTCAATGCCTCTTTTGGAAACACACCACCATTGTTTGCATCTCTTAAACATGATGGGCCACCATGAATGTGTGTAAAGTATGGTCCACTTACTATATCTGGCTCCGGCCCTTCGAAAACCTTCCTCCACAATCACCTCCACAGGCAGTGTGGCACTGCTCGCTGTGCTGCTGACTTCTTCGCCTGTTGAAAGATTAGAACATACACAACTCAGTGGACATAGTTCAAACCGTTTAGCGCTACAGGATAAATAGAAACCTGAAATTTTCTCCTGTTTTTTATTTAATTTAGGGGTTTCCAA
>JAODAL010047086.1:0-30270 GCA_025379985.1 Phyllomedusa bahiana | reverse complement strand
GCTCATGATCGGGGTGCAGTGATGGAGAGGTGTCCCCCTCTAATGGTGCGGGTGACAGTCCCAGTGCTCTCTGGGTGCCCCTGTTAGTTGTTGCAGGGGCCCACATTTCCATCTGATCAGTGGCCCCCTCCTCCATGTATATACAGCGGTAGTGGTCGTTCGCTGTACAGACACTGCACTAGTAATGCAGCCTGTTATACAATAGAACAGCGGAGCTGCGTACCAGTAACGAGTGCTGTCTCCCCCTTGCCGCCCTCAGCCGTGGAGCTCGCCCGTGGGGCCTTCCCTGCGGAGGTGGTGAAGCTGGAGGAGTCCTGGGGGGATTATCTAGTGCAGCAGAAGCAGCTGGACGCCGCCATCAACCACTACATAGAGGCCGGGTGAGTGGTGCACAGAGCCCTCCTCCAGAGAGGGGCTTTATTGGGGATGAAGGGTTACAGTATTAGGGTCAGGGGGTTATAGTATATGAAGCAGGGGCTAATAGTATTAGGGTCAGGGGGTTGTAGTATTATGGTCAGAGGGTTGTAGTCTTGTGGTCAGGGGGTTGTAGTATTATGGTCAGGGGGTTGTAGTATTATGGTCAGGGGGGTTGTAGTATTGTTCAGGGGGTTGTAGCATCAGGGTCGGGGGGATATAGTATCATGGTTGGGGGGTTATAGTATCGGGATATCTTATCAGGGTTGGGGGATATGTTATCAGGGTCGGGGGTTTGGTATTGGGGTCAGGAGAATATATTATCAGGGTCGGGGGTTATCATATCAGGGTCAGGAGCATATATTAGGGTCAGGGATTATAGTATCAGAGTCAGGGGTTATAGTGTCAGGGTAATATTATTAGGGTTAGGGTAATACAAGTATTAGGGTCTGGGTAATATTATTAGGATTAGGGTAATTCTAGTATTATGGTCCGGGGTTATATCGTTAGGGTGTCACAGTGTTAGTGCTAAGGGATTACACTCACCCCTACCATGTGTACCCCTCCCCTAGGTGCTCTGTGAAGGCCATAGAGGCGGCATTAGGCGCTCGGCAGTGGAAGAAAGCCCTTCACATCCTGGAGCTGCAGGAGCCGCGGACGGTCAGCGACTATTACCTGAGGATAGCGCAGCATTACTGCTCCGTGCAGGAGTATGAGGTCAGGACATCCAGCATAGACCTGCAGATGAGGGAGACCCCCCTAGTATCTGGGAGACCCCTTAGCTATGTCACACACTGTGGATAGTTCGGGGGTCTCTCAGCGTCTCCTACTCTTGTCTCTCTCTTTACAGCTCGCCGAGCAGCTCTACATCAAGGCCGGGAGGAGCAAGGAGGCGATTGACATGTACACACAGGCCGGCCGCTGGGAGCAGGCACATGCGGTTAGTCATTGATTATACTGTGGTAATAGGCAAGGGTGGGGTTAGTGGCTCCTCAGGGGCGGAGCTATGTGCAGGACTCCCACAGGTGACTTATATATTGTGTCTTCATTCACAGCTGGCCGTCAGGTGCATGAACCCAGAAGACGTGTCCGTTCTGTACATCACCCAGGCCAAGGAGCAGGAGAAGCAGGGTCACTACCGGGAGGCCGAGAGGTAAGAGGGCTGTACCTAGAGGAGCGACCCGGTCAAGGGACATAGTTACATAGTACTACATAGTTACATAGAATTACATATTGTTATATAGTTACATATTATTACATATAGTTACATAGTTTGTACAGTTGAAAAAGACAAATGTCCATCAAGTTCAACCCAGGGTGGAAAAGATGTGGATTTAGGGAGGAGTACAGGGAATTCTTAAACTTTGTTTTCCCTGATAAAGACTTGGATCCCATAAGGCAAGAGCCAATCTGCCCTAGAAGAATATTTCATCCCTGATCCCGGCGTTGCCCACAGACTGGATCCAGATTCTTTATCTGGCTACATAAGTATTAATATTATTTAGTAGTAAGTGGTTATCTAAGCTTTGCCTGAACCCTCACCTGTTCCTGCTGTGACCCGCTCCACAGGAAGCTATTCCACGGATTCTCAGTTCTCATGGCGAAGACGGCTTTTCTCGTCTGGAGAGTGAATCCTTTTTTCCTCCAGATGCAGGGAGCGCCCCCTTTGTCTTTTGAGGGTGGTTTTACATGGAATAGTTTTTCTCCATACTTTTTGTAGGGGCCATTTATATACTTGTATAAATTAATCATGTCTCTCCGGAGCCATCTTTTATTCAAGACTAAATGTCTCCTCATCACTAAGCTGTCCCAGGTCCCTCATATCTCCCCTCCTATCACCCCTTTGTAGTTTAGATACTCGTCTTTGCACTTTCTCTAAGATGCTTCATTCCCTCCTATTAGTTTGGTTGCTCGTCTTTGCACTTTCTTTAAGATGCTACATTTCCCCTTGTTAGTTTGGTTGCTTGTCTTTACGCTTTCTCTAAGATGCTTCATTCCCTCCTATTAGTTTGGTTGCTCGTCTTTGCACTTTCTCTAAGATGCTTCATTCCCCCTATTAGTTTTGTTGCTTATCTTTACACTTTCTCTAAGATGCTTCATTCCCCCCTTTTAGTTTGGTTGCTCATCTTTACACTTTCTCTAAGATGCTTCATTCCCTCCTATTAGTTTGGTTGCTCGTCTTTGCACTTTTTCTAAAATGCTTCATTGCCTCCTATTAGTTTGGTTGCTCGTCTTTGCACTTTCTCTAAGATGCTTCATTCCCCTATCAGTTTGGTTCCTCTTCTTTACACTTTCTCTAAGATGCTTCATTCCTCCCCATTACTTTGGTTGCTCATCTTTGCACTGTCTCTAAGATGCTTCATTCCCTCCTATTAGTTTGGTTGTTCGTCTTTACACTTTCTCTAGCCCCATTACATCCTTTCTATAAACTTGATCCCAGAATTGAATAGCATTTTCCAATATTACATTCTTGTCCCGCAAATCCATGCCTCTCCTAATACACAACAATATCCTGCTGCCTTTAGAAGCAGCTGACTGACACTGTGCTGCTATGTAATCTATGATCAAGATGTGTATCAGTTACATAAAGCATTCAGCATATATACAGTATATACTCTGTGAGTGTGATGTATTTCTCAGACATATCACACAGTGGTGGGTACAGGCAGGTTATGGGGTAGACATATACAGTATATACATCACAGTGGAGGGTACAGACAGGGTATATAGGGGAAGATGGATCCTGCGGGGGCTGATCCGTATCCCGGTGTCGCAGGTTATACACCACGGTGGACGAGCCCGATCTCGCTATTGCAATGTACAAGAGACACAACCTCCATGAGGACATGATCCGGCTGGTCAGCCGCTATCACCCTGACCTTCTGATGGACACCCACCTGCACCTGGGCAAGGTCAGTCACTTCCCGACTCGTGTCTCGCTCTCACATTATGTTGATCTGTTTGTATAGCACTGACCTATTCTGCAGCACGGTTCTAGAGTCACCTGTCTGTCTGTCCCCAAAGTGGGGGAGGAAACCCACAGAAATACGTTCTGCTGACACCACTTACCCCACCACCACCCCCCAGCCACTGTGCCGCACCGTACTGACCCCTGAGCCACCGTGCCGCACCGTACTGGACCCCTGAGCCACTGTGCGCACCGCACTAGACCCCTGAGCCGCCGTGCCGCACCGTACTAGACCACTGAGCCGCCGTGCCACACCGTACTAGACCCCTGAGCCGCCGTGCTGCAACACACTAGACCTCCAGAGTCACTTTACCAATGTGCTTGCCCTTGTGATTGGAAACGTCCTGCCGCCTGTGCAGGAGCTGGAGGCCGGGGGACGTATGCGGGAGGCCGAGTACCATTACCGGCAGGCTAAGGACTGGAAATCCACAGTGAACATGTACCGAGCGGCCGATATGTGGGAGGAGGCGCACCGGGTAAGAGCGCACACCATCACCTTCTACCCCGTCCCCTGACAGACATGACTAGACGCGTTCCTCTATGGCAGGTGGCCAAAACTCACGGAGGGGCCAACGCTCACAAACACGTCGCCTACCTCTGGGCAAAGAGCTTAGGAGGAGAGGCAGCAGTGAAGCTCCTGACCAAATTCAGCCTCATGGACACTGCCATCGACCACGCCACCGAGAACTGGTGAGTGACAGCTGCTCAGATGGTTGAGGACCCTTGATCAGCTCAGGTGTCCTTTCACTGGTCTTTCTGACCTCTGACGTGTGGGGGTAGCCTCTTCATTTCTGGTCAGGGGACAGCACAACGGTCTTCTCACCGGGCAGAGTGGCCTCTGATGTGTGGGGGTAGCCTCTTCTTTCCTGGTTACTGTGATATCCTCTGCTGTCAGTGTGACGTCCTCTCAGGGTGGTCTCTAAAATGTGGGGATAGCCTCTTCATCCCTGTGCAGTATCACCCCTCAGGGGTCAGTGTGACGTCCTCTCATCAGGCAGGGTAGCCTCTAACACATGTGGGGTAGCCTCTTCATCCCTGTGCAGCATCCCCCCTCAGGAGTCAGTGTGACGTCCTCTCGTCAGGTGGGGGTAGCCTCTTCATCCCTGTGCAGTATCCCCCCTCAGTGGTTAGTGTGTCGTCCTCTCATCAGGCAGGGTAGCCTCTAACACATGTGGCGGTAGCCTCTTCATCCCTGTGCAGCATCCCCCCTCAAGGGTCAGTGTAATGTCCTCTTATCAGGCAGGGTAGCCTCTAACACATGTGAGGATAGCCTCTTCAGCCATGTGCAGTATCCCCCCTCAGGGGTCAGTGTGACGTCCTCTCACCGGGTGGGGTAGCCTCTAACACATTTGGGGGTACCCTCTTCAGCCCTGTGCAGTATCCCCCCTCAGGGGTCAGTGTGACGTCCTCTTGCCAGGTGGGGGTAGCCTTTCCATCCCTGTGCAGTATCTCCCCTCAGAGGTCAGTGTGACGCCCTCTCACCAGGTGGGTTAGCCTCTAACACCTGGGGGTAACCTCTTCAGCCCTGTGCAGTACCCCCCTCAGAAGTCAGTGTGACGTCCTTTCACTGGGTGGAGTAGCCTCTAACACCTGGGAGTAGCCTCTCCATCCCTGTGCCGCCCCACACTCCAGCTCCTATATAATGCTGTGAATCCTTTCTTCCAGCTCATTTGATTTTGCATTTGAGCTCGCCCGACTGGCGATGAAAGAGAAACTCCCTGAGATCCACCTGAAACGAGCCATGTTCCTGGAGGACGAGGTGAGAGCGATGGACAGGACGCACAGAATACACTTCTGGTGACTGCAGGACCTTGAGCACTGAAATTGATATATATGTGCAGTGTGGGATATAACACGAGCGTTCAGAGTGATATATATGTGCAGTGCGGGATATAACACAAGCGCTCAGAGTGATATGTATGTGCAGTGTGAGATATAACACGAGCGTTCAGAGTGATATGTATGTGCAGTGCGGGATATAATACAAAGGCTGAGAGTGATATATATGTGCAGTGCGGGATATAACACGAGCGTTCAGAGTGATATATATGTGCAGTGGGGGATATAACACGAGCGTTCAGAGTGATATATATGTGCAGTGCGGGATATAACACGAGCGTTCAGAGTGATATATATGTGCAGTGCGGGATATAACACGAGCGCTCAGAGTGATATATATGTGCAGTGCGGGATATAATACAAGCGTTGAGAGTGATATGTATGTGCAGTGCGGGATATAACACGAGCGTTCAGAGTGATATATATGTGCAGTGCGGGATATAACACGAGCGCTCAGAGTGATATATATGTGCAGTGCGGGATATAACACGAGCGTTCAGAGTGATATATATGTGCAGTGCGGGATATAACACGTGCGTTCAGAGTGATATATATGTGCAGTGTGGGATATAACACGAGCGTTCAGAGTGATATATATGTGCAGTGCGTGATATAACACGAGCGTTCAGAGTGATATATATGTGCAGTGTGGGATATAACGCGAGCGTTCAGAGTGATATATATGTGCAGTGTGGGATATAACACGAGCGTTCCGAGTGCTATATTTGTGCTGTGTGGGATATAACGCGAGCGTTCAGAGTGATATATATGTGCAGTGTGGGATATAACACGAGCGTTCAGAGTGATATGTATGTGCGGGATATAACACGAGCGCTCAGAGTGATATATATGTTCAGTGCGGGATATAACACGAGCGTTCAGAGTGATATATATGTGCAGTGGGGGATATAACACGAGCGTTCAGAGTGATATATATGTGCAGTGTGGGATATAACGCGAGCGTTCAGAGTGATATATATGTGCAGTGTGGGATATAACACGAGCGTTCAGAGTGATATGTATGTGTGGGATATAACACGAGCGCTCAGAGTGATATATATGTGCAGTGGGGGATATAACACGAGCGTTCAGAGTGATATATACACTCACCGGCCACTTTATTAGGTACACCATGCTAGTAACGGGTTGGACCCCCTTTTGCCTTCAGAACTGCCTCAATTCTTCGTGGCATAGATTCAACAAGGTGTTGCAACGATGCTCAATTGTTACCAAGGGGCCCAAAGAGTGCCAAGAAAATATTCCCCACACCATGACACCACCACCACCAGTCTGAATCGTTGATACAAGGCAGGATGGATCCATGCTTTCATGTTGTTGACGCCAAATTCTGACCCTACCATCCGAATGTCGCAGCAGAAATCGAGACTCATCAGACCAGGCAACGTTTTTCCAATCTTCTACTGTTCAATTTCGATGAGCTTGGGCAAATTGGAGCCTCAGTTTCCTGTTCTTAGCTGAAAGGAGTGGCACCCGGTGTGGTCTTCTGCTGCTGTAGCCCATCTGCCTCAAAGTTCGCCGTACTGTGCGTTCAGAGATGTCTTCTGCCTACCTTGGTTGTAACGGGTGGCTATTTGAGTCACTGTTGCCTTTCTATCAGCTCGAACCAGTCTGCCCATTCTCCTTTGACCTCTGGCATCAACAAGGCATTTCCACCCACAGGACTGCCGCTCACTGGATGTTTTTTCTTTTTCGGACCATTCTCTGTAAACCCAAGATATGGTTGAGCGTGAAAATCCCAGGAGATCAGAAGTTTCTGAAATACTCAGACCAGCCCTTCTGGCACCAACAACCATGCCACGTTCAAAGGCACTCAAATCACCTTTCTTCCCCATACTGATGCTCGGTTTGAACTGCAGGAGATTGTCTTGACCATGTCTACATGCCTAAATGCACTGAGTTGCCGCCATGTGATTGGCTGATTAGAAATTAAGTGTTAACGAGCAGTTGGACAGGTGTACCTAATAAAGTGGCCGGTGAGTGTATGTGCAGTGCAGAATATAACACGAGCGTTCAGAGTGATATATATGTGCAGTGGGGGATATAACGCGAGCGTTCAGAGTGATATATATGTGCAGTGTGGGATATAACACGAGCGTTCAGAGTGATATATATGTGCAGTGTGGGATATAACACACAAGGGCTGAGAGTGATATGTATGTGCAGTGCGGGATATAACACAAGGGCTGAGAGTGATATATATGTGCAGTGCGGGATATAACACGAGCGTTCAGAGTGATATATATGTGCAGTGTGGGATATAACACACAAGGGCTGAGAGTGATATGTATGTGCAGTGCGGGATATAACACAAGGGCTGAGAGTGATATATATGTGCAGTGCGGGATATAATACAATGGCTGAGAGTGATATATATGTGCAGTGCGCGATATAACATAAGCACTGAAAGTAAAGAATATGTGCAGTGAGGGATATAACACAAGCGCTCAGAGTGATATGTATGTGCAGTGCGGGATATAACACGAGTGTTCAGAGTGATATATATGTGTAGTGTGGGATATAACACGAGCGTTCAGAGTGATATATATGTGCAGTGCAGGATATAACACAAGCGTTCAGAGTGATATATATGTGCAGTGCAGGATATAACACAAGCGTTCAGAGTGATATATATGTGCAGTGCAGGATATAATACAAAGGCTGAGAGTGATATATATGTGCAGTGCGGGATATAACACAAGCGCTCAGAGTGATATGTATGTGCAGTGCGGAATATAACACGAGCGCTCCGAGTGATATATATGTGCAGTGCGGGATATAGCACGAGCGTTCAGAGTGATATATATTAGCAGTGCGGGATCTAATACCAAGGCTGAGAGTGATATATATGTGCAGTGCGGGATATAACACGAGCGTTCAGAGTGATATATATGTGCAGTGCTGGATATAAAACTAGCGTTCAGAGTGATATATATGTGCAGTGCTGGATATAACACAAGCGTTCAGAGTGATATATATGTGCAGTGCGGGATATAATACAAAGGCTGAGAGTGATATATATTTGCAGTGCGGGATATAAGATAAGCACTGAAAGTAAAGAATATGTGCAGTGCGGGATATAACACAAGGGCTGAGAGTGATATATATGTGCAGTGCGGGATATAACACACAAGGGCTGAGAGTGATATGTATGTGCAGTGCGGGATATAACACAAGGGCTGAGAGTGATATTATGTGCGTGCGGGTATAACACAAGGCTGAAGTTTATAAAATGTGCAGTGGGGATAAACACGACGCTCAGAGTGATATATATGTGCAGTGCGGATATAACACAAAAGGGGCTGAGAGTGATTGTAGTGCAGGGGGGATAAAACAAAAGGGGTGAGAGTGATATTATTGAATGCGGATATAACAAAAGGGCTGGAGGAATATATGTCATGGGGGATAAACACGACGTCAGAGTGAAAAATTTATGTGCATGGGGGATATAACAAAAAAGGGCTGAAGTGATAGTATGTGCATGGGGGTTAACACAACTGAAGTGATAATTGTGCGGCGGAATAACACAAGGCGACTGACTCTACTTTAGGGCCTCGTGATAAAATTTCCCCTTTTTTAAAGATTTTTTTTATTGCTATAAAAAATCGAAAAAAATGAAAGGGGAGCTCTGGATACTATGGTCTCTGATTGATTGCTAAGTGTCTGGGGTGCTGACTACAGTTGTCGGCCATGTTTTAGAGTTTTGGGCCTGGGGACCTCTGTCCTAGAAGCACAGGATCCCTCCCTCACTGCGGACACTGATGGATCTGTTCTATTTACAGGGAAAATTTACAGAAGCTGAAAGTGAATTTGTTAAAGCCGGAAAACCCAAAGAGGCCGTTCTCATGTAAATTTTATATTCAAATCCCCCCCCCCCCCTCTCCAGTAATATCCACCTCCCCCCTCCTCTCCAGTAATATCCACCTCCCCCCTCCTCTCCAGTAATATCCACCACCCCCTCCTCTCCAAAAAATATCCCCCCCCCTTCCTCCCGTAATAAACCGCCCCCCCCTTCCGAAAATCCACCCCCCCCTCCTCCCCGGGAAAACACCCCCCCCCCCTCTCCGGTAACATCCACCTCCCCCCTTCCTCCCCAGTAATATCCACCGCCCTCTCCTCTCCAGTAATATCCACCTCCCCCCCATCCTCTCCAGTAATATCCACCTCCCTCCTCCTCTCCAGCAATATACACCGCCCCCCTCCTCTCCAGTAATATCCACCTCCCCCCTCTTCTCCAGTAATATCCACCACTCCCCCTCTTCTCCAGTAATATCCACCTCCCCCCTCCTCTCCAGTAATATCCCCCACCCCCTTTCCCCAAACTCCCCCTCCCCCCCCCTCCGAATATCCACCCCCCCCTCCTCTCCAGTAATATCCACCACCCCCCTCCTCTCCAGTAATATCCACCGCAACCCCCCTCTTCTTCAGTAATATCCACCTCCCCCCCTCTTCTCCAGTAATATCCACCGCCCCCCGCCTCTCCAGTAATATCCACCGCCCCCCGCCTCTCCAGTAATATCCACCTCCTCTCCAGTAATATCCACCTCCCCCCGTCTTCTCCAGTAATATCCACCTCCCCCCGTCTTCTCCAGTAATATCCACCTCCCCCCTCCTCTCCAGTAATAACCACCGCTCCTCTCCAGTAATATCCACCGCCCCCCTCCTCTCCAGTAATATCCACCTCCCCACCTCTTCTCCAGTAATATCCACCTCCCCCCTCTTCTCCAGTAATATCCACCTCCCCCCGCCTCTCCAGTAATATCCACCTCCTCTCCAGTAATATCCACCGCGCCCCCCTTTCATTAAACCCCTCCCCACCTCTTTCAATAATACCACCTCCCCCCTCCTCTCCAGTAATATCCACCTCCCCCCTCTTCTCCAGTAATATCTACCTCCCCCCGCCTCTCCAGTAATATCCACCTCCTCTCCAGTAATATCCACCACCCCCCTCCTCTTCAGTAATATCCACCTCCCCACCTCTTCTCAAGTAATATCCACCTCCCCCCTCCTCTCCAGTAATATCCACCTCTCCACCTCTTCTCCAGTAATATCCACCTCCCCCCTCTTCTCCAGTTATATCCACCTCCCCCCTCTTCTCCAGTAATATCCACCTCCCCCCTCCTCTCCATAAACCCACCCCCCCCCCCCTCCTAAACCACCACCCCCCCCCTCCCCAGTAATATCCACCGCCCCCCTCCTCTCCAGTAATATCCACCTCCCCCCGCCTCTCCAGTAATATCCACCGCCCCCCTCCTCTCCAGTAATAACCACCGCTCCTCTCCAGTAAACCCCCGCCCCCCCCCTCCCATAATATCCACCTCCCCCCTCTTCTCCAGTAATATCCACCTCCCCCCTTTTCCCCCAGAAAATCTACCTCCCCCCCCTCCCCAAAAAATATCCACCCCTTCCAAAATTTAAATCCACCCCCCCCCTCCTCTTCAGTAATATCCACCTCCCACCTCTTCTCCAGTAATATCCACCTCCCCCCTCTTCTCCAGTTATATCCACCTCCCCCCTCTCTCCAAAAATCACCTCCCCCCCCCCCCTTAATATCCACCTCCCCCCCTCTTCTCCAGTAATATCCACCTCCCCCCTCCTCTCCAGTAATATCCACCTCCTCTCCAGTAACATCCACCTCCCCCCTCCTCTCCAGTAATATCCACCACCCCCTCCTCTCCAGTAATATCCACCGCCCGTTGGCCCCCTCGGGTACCCCAAAACCCGGACGGGGATGCGCGCAAGGGGGGCCCCGACTGACGATCGGACAGTGTCGGGGACGTGCTTGCGGGGCAGGCTCGCTTCGCCTTTGAACAGAAGGATTTCCAGAAGGCTGAAGCGTTCTTGCTGCGTGCGCAGAGACCAGAGCTTGCCGTGAAGCATTACAAGGTAGCGCATTATGGTCCGGGAGGGAAGCCTGCCCAGGAACCATCTCACAACTTGTAAAATTGTCGGTCTCCTAACAAAAACCCGGGATGTGGCGATGCCACCCCAAATTGCAAGGATAGTGCCGCCGCTGGAGCACTGAAAGGGGATACGAGGGGAGGGGTGAAAAAGGGAGCCGGGTCAAGCCTCTCATGAGGAGAGCTCACTAGACCACCAGGAAGCAGCATCTGGGATATACATGGGTGGTGGGAGGGGGGTCTACACCTCGCATAGTACATACACATGTGCTGCATCCTCATCTCTATATCCTCTGCCCACTAACTGTGGACGGAGGGCAGCATGCTCACCTTTGTTTAAAGGGGCACCCCCACCATAGACTCATGGCATATCGACAGGATAAATTATCAAAGCCTGCTAGGTGCCTCCACCTCTAGGACCCGCACCTATTACAGCAACAGGTCTCCATTCTGTTCTATGGGAATTCTGAGGACGATTTAACACAGCACTACCCTGTACTGGGAACTCCAATAGAACAAATGGAGAACCAGTGCCCCCTGTAGAAAAAGCCCCTAAGCAAAAGGGGGAAAACATGCTTCTCTGTACTGTGAAATCCCATAGAGGAAATGGGGAGAAACACGTCCCCTGTACTGGGAAACCCCAAGAACAGGAGGAAAACAGCGCTCCCCCCTTTTGGGGAAACCCCCTAGAACAGAATGGAGAGAACACAGCGCTCCCCTGTACTGGGAACTTCTATAGAACAGAACGGAGAACACATTGCTCCCCTGTACTGGGAACTCCCATAGGACAGAATGGAGAACACAGCACTCCCCTGTACTGGGAACTCCCATAGAAAAGAATGGAGAGAACACAGCGCTCCCCTGTACTGGGAACTCCCATAGTACAGAATGGCGAGAACACAGCGCTCCCCTGTACTGGGAACTCCCATAGAACAGAATGGAGAACCCAGTGCTCCCCTATACTGGGAACTCCCATAGAACAGAATGTAGGGAACACAATGCTCCCCTGTACTGGGAACTCCCATAGAACAGAATGGAGAAACCAGTGCTCCCCTGTACTGGAAACTCCCATAGAACAGAATGGAGGACACACTGCTCCCCTATACCTGGAACTCCCATAGAACAGAATAGAGAACACAACACTCTCCTGTACCGGGAACTCCCATAGAACATAATGAGAACACAGCACTCTCCTGTACCGGGAACTCCCATAGAACATAATGAAGAACCCAGTGCTCCCCTGTACTGGGAACTCCCATAGAATAGAATGGAGAACACAGAGCTCCCCTGTACTGGGAACTACCATAGAACAGAATGTAGGGAACACAAAGCTACACTGAACTGGGAACTCCCATAGAACAGAATGGAGAACACAGCGCTCCACTGTACTGGGAACTCCCATAGAACAGAACGGAGAACACAGCGCTACCCTGTACTGGGAACTCCCATAGAACAGAATGGAGAACCCAGTGCTCCCCTGTACTGGAAACTCCCAAAGAAAAGAATGGAGGACACACTGCTCCCCTATACCTGGAACTCCCATATAACAGAATATAGAAAACAGCGATCCCCTGTACTGGGAACTCCCATAGAACATAATGGATAACACAGCGCTCCCCTGTACTGGTAACTCCCATACAACATAATGGTGAACCCAGTGCTCCCCTGTACTGGGAACTCCCATAGTAAAGAATGGAGAACCCAGTGCTCCCCTGTACTGGGAACTTCCATAGAACAGGCTGTAGGGAAAACAATGCTCCCCTGTACTGGGAACTCCCATAGAACAGAATAAAGACTTTTATGCAAGCCTGATCAGTTCTCTATTCGGAGCTGACACTTTTGGGGGCCGTTCCCGAGATAGGTGTAGTTTGCACCTCTGGATCCGCACCTGTCAGGCTTTCATGACATATCAACAGGATACGCCATTAAAGTGTATTGATGGAACACCCTTATAATGAGGAAAATGCTTCACCCCACAGAGGATCCGAGGCATTGCTGGAGCAGGCCCGGGAGTGGGAACAAGCCGGAGAATACGCCCGAGCGGTGGACTGCTACCTGAAGGTGAAGGACCTGGACAACGCAGAACTCATGGAGAAATGCTGGATGAAGGTGCGAGGCGTCCACTACGTCCATCCTCTTCTCATGTGTGGGCGTTCTTCTTGACTTCTTCGTTGCATGAAGTGATAGAAGCTGGTTGCCCAACCTCTCTTCCTTTGTACTGGGAGTTTGTTGCCAGACCTCTCTTGTCGTGTAGTGACTGTGGTTGGTTGCCCATTCGCTCTTGTCTTGCAGTGATGGTGGTTAGTTGCCTGTTCTCTCTTGTGATGTAGTGCAGTTGTTGGTTGCCTGTCCTCTATAGTTTTTTTTTTTTTGTAAACATAATTTTTATTAAATTTTACAATGACAAAAACATATAATAACTGTCCATTAGATGAGATACTACTCGACACACAAAGAAATAATATAAGGCATCATTGCTACAGATAAGAAAAGTACTAAGCAATGAAAGTACACAATAGCACTAATGACATACTTTGGTATCATAATAATAAGGATGAAGCGAAAGAAGTCTCCATCTTCACTGAAGAAAGAAAACAAAAAATAATAAAAAAGTAACACCCCCCAAAAAAAACAAAAAACAAAAAAAAACACAGAACAGTGGTCCCCATACGCAGTTATGTATAAGAGACATAATCACATGCACCTATGTAATCAAGTAAGGTCTGGGATAAAAGGTGAAAACAAATCCTGTGCTGATACCATGCTGCGAGATCGTCACACGGCCCTCGTCCCCTAAAGCCCAAGGGAGAGAAATAGATGGAGGACAAATTCACTCCCAACTCTGACGCAGTTACCAAGGGAGTATCCAGGGCACGGTGCCAGGATATGGCTGAGGTAAAGCTCCCATGTTATGGGACACAGACATCCAAAGCCCCCAGAGTGCCCGCTAGGTGAGAGAAGAGATACCAGGAGGTGTAGAGAAAAGGCTGCATGATCTCCTTGATCTCCTGTCCTCTATAGTTTTGAAGTGATGGAGATTGGTTGCCTGTCCTCTATAGTCTTGAAGTGATGGAGGTTGGTTGCCTGTCCTCTATAGTCTTGAAGTGATGGAGGTTGGTTGCCTGTCCTCTGTCGCCTTGTAGTGATGGTGGTTGGTTGCCCATTCTCTCTTGTTGTGTAGTGATGGTGGTTGGTTGCCCATCCTCTATTGTTGTGTAGTGATGGTGGTTGGTTTCCCATCCTCTCTTGTTGTGTAGTGATGGTGGTTGGTTGCCCATCCTCTCTTGTTGTGTAGTGATGGTGGTTGGTTGCCCATCCTCTCTTGTTGTGTAGTGATGGTGGTTGGTTGCCCATTCTCTCTTGTTGTGTAGTGAAGGGGGTTGGTTGCCCATCCTCTCTTGTTGTGTAGTGATGGTGGTTGGTTTCCCATCCTCTATAGTCTTGTAGTGATGGTGGTTGGTTGCCCATCCTCTCTTGTTGTGTAGTGATGGTGGTTGGTTGCCCATCCTCTCTTGTTGTGTAGTGATGGTGGTTGGTTGCCCATCCTCTCTTGTTGTGTAGTGATGGTGGTTGGTTGCCCATCCTCTCTTGTTGTGTAGTGATGGTGGTTGGTTGCCCATCCTCTCTTGTTGTGTAGTGATGGTGGTTGGTTGCCCATCCTCTCTTGTTGTGTAGTGATGGTGGTTGTTTGCCCATCCTCTCTTGTTGTGTAGTGATGGTGGTTGGTTGCCCAGTCTCTCTTGTTGTGTAGTGATGGTGGTTGGTTGCCCATCCTCTCTTGTTGTGTAGTGATGGTGGTTGGTTGCCCATCCTCTATTGTTGTGTAGTGATGGTGGTTGGTTGCCCATCCTCTCTTGTTGTGTAGTGACGGCAATTGGTTGTCCGTCCTCTCTGGTCTTTTGGTGATGGTGGTTGGTTACTCTTCCTCTCTTGTTGTGTAGTGGTTGTGTGATGGTGGTTGGTTGTTCATCCTCTCTTGTTGTGTAGTGACGGTGGTTGGTTGCCCTTCCTCTCTTGTGTAGTGACGGTGGTTGATTGCCCATCCTGACTGGTCTTGCCCGTCCTTTCTTGCCTTGTAGTGACGGCAGTTGGTTGTCCGTCCTCTCTGGTCTTGGAGTGATTGTGGTTGGTTGCCCAACATCTCTTCTTGTGTACTGGCAGCTTATTGCTAGATCTCTCGTGTCGACTATGGTTGTTTGTCCATCCTCTCTGGTCTTGTAGTGATGCCAGTTGGTTGCCTGTCCTTTCTCGTCTTGTAGTGAAGGTGGTTGGTTGCCCATTCTCTCGGGTCTTGTAGTGATCGTGGTTGGTTGTCCATTGTCTCTGGTCTTGTAGTGACAGTGATTGGTTGCCCATCCTATGTCTTGCAGTGACGGTGGTTTGTTGCCCTTCCTCTCTGGTCTTGTGGTGACTTTGGTTGGTTGGTTGCCCGATTCTCTAGTGTTGTAGTGACGGCATCCTCTCTTGTCTTGGTTGCCAGTCCTCTCTGCTCATGTAGTGACAGCAGATGGTTGCCCATCCTCTATAGCCTTGTAGTGACGACGGTTGGTTGTTTGCTTTCCTCTCTTGTTGTATACTGATGTTGATTGGTTGCCCATCCTCCATTGGTGTGTTGTGATGGTGGTTGCTTGCCCGTCCTGTCTTCTCGTTTAGAAATGGCAGCTTGTTGTCCATCCTTTCTTGTTGTGTATTGATGGTGGTTGGTTGCCTGTTGTCTCTTGTGCTGTAGTGATTGAGGATTATTGCCCATCCGGTCTTCTCATTTAGTAACAGCGGCTCATTGTCTGTCCTCTCTTATCGTGTAGTGACAGCAGTTGGTTGCCCGTTCTCTATGGTCGTGTGGTGATATTGGTTGGTTGCCAGTCCTCTCTGCTCATGTAGTGACCGTGGTTGGTTGCCAGTTCTCTCTTGTTGTGTAATGATGGTGGTTGGTTGTCCATCCTCTCTTGTTGTGTAGTGGTTGTGTGATGGTGGTTGGTTGTCCATCCTCTCTTGTTGTGTAGTGACGGTGGTTGGTTGTCCATCCTCTCTTGTTGTGTAATGACGGTGGTTGGTTGTCCATCCTCTCTTGTTGTGCAGTGGTTGTGTGATGGTCCTTGGTTGCTCATCCTCTCTTGTTGTGTAGTGACGGTGGTTGGGTGCCCATCCTCTCTTGTTGTGTAGTGATGGTGGTTGGTTGTCCATCCTCTCTTGTTGTGTAGTGATGGTGGTTGGTTGCCCATCCTCTCTTGTTGTGTAGTGACGGTGGTTGGTTGTCCATCCTCTCTTGTTGTGTAGTGGTTGTGTGATGGTGCTTGGTTGCTCATCCTCTCTTGTTGTGTAGTGATGGTGGTTGGTTGCCCATCCTCTCTTGTTGTGTACTGATGGTGGTTGGTTGCCCATCCTCTATAGTCTTGTAGTGATGGTGGTTGTTTGCCCATCCTCTATTGTTGTGTAGTGATGGTGGTCGGTTGCCCATCCTCTATTGTTGTGTAGTGATGGTGGTTGGTTGCCTATCCTCTATTGTTGTGTAGTGATGGTGGTTGGTTGCCCATCCTCTCTTGTTGTGTAGTGACGGCAATTGGTTGTCCGTCCTCTCTGGTCTTTTGGTGATTGTGGTTGGTTACTCTTCCTCTCTTGTTGTGTAGTGGTTGTGTGATGGTGGTTGGTTGTTCATCCTCTCTTGTTGTGTAGTGACGGTGGTTGGTTGCCCTTCCTCTCTTGTGTAGTGACGGTGGTTGATTGCCCATCCTGACTGGTCTTGCCTGTCCTTTCTTGCCTTGTAGTGACGGCAGTTAGTTGTCCGACCTCTCTGGTCTTGTAGTGATTGTGGTTGGTTGCCCAACATCTCTTCTTGTGTACTGGCAGCTTATTGCTAGATCTCTCGTGTCGACTATGGTTGTTTGTCCATCCTCTCTGGTCTTGTAGTGATGCCAGTTGGTTGCCTGTCCTTTCTCGTCTTGTAGTGAAGGTGGTTGGTTGCCCATTCTCTCGGGTCTTGTAGTGATCGTGGTTGGTTGTCCATTGTCTCTGGTCTTGTAGTGACAGTGATTGGTTGCCCATCCTATGTCTTGCAGTGACGGTGCTTTGTTGCCCTTTCTCTCTGGTCTTGTGGTGACTTTGGTTGGTTGGTTGCCCGATTCTCTAGTGTTGTAGTGACGGCATCCTCTCTTGTCTTGGTTGCCAGTCCTCTCTGCTCATGTAGTGACAGCAGATGGTTGCCCATCCTCTATAGCCTTGTAGTGACGACGGTTGGTTGTTTGCTTTCCTCTCTTGTTGTATACTGATGTTGATTGGTTGCCCATCCTCCATTGGTGTGTTGTGATGGTGGTTGCTTGCCCGTCCTGTCTTCTCGTTTAGAAATTGCAGCTTGTTGTCCATCCTTTCTTGGTGTGTATTGATGGTGGTTGGTTGCCTGTTGTCTCTTGTGCTGTAGTGATTGAGGATTATTGCCCATCCTGTCTTCTCATTTAGTAACAGCGGCTCATTGTCTGTCCTCTCTTATCGTGTAGTGACAGCAGTTGGTTGCCCGTTCTCTATGGTCGTGTGGTGATATTGGTTGGTTGCCAGTCCTCTCTGCTCATGTAGTGACCGTGGTTGGTTGCCAGTTCTCTCTTGTTGTGTAATGATGGTGGTTGGTTGTCCATCCTCTCTTTTTGTGTAGTGGTTGTGTGATGGTGGTTGGTTGTCCATCCTCTCTTGTTGTGTAGTGATGGTGGTTGGTTGCCCATCCTCTCTTGTTGTGATGAGGTGGTTGGATTGTCCATCCTCTATTGTTGTGCAGTGGTTGGTGAGGTCGGTTGCTCATCCTCTCTTGTTGTGTAGTGACGGTGGTTGGGTGCCCATCCTTTCTTGTTGTGTAGTGATAGTGGTTGGTTGCCCATCCTCTCTTGTTGTGTAGTGATTGTGGTGGGTTGCCCATCCTCTCTTGTTGTGTAATGACGGTGGTTGGGTGCCCATCCTCTCTTGTTGTGTAGTGATGGTGCTTGGTTGCTCATCCTCTCTTGTTGTGTAGTGACGGTGGTTGGTTGCCCATCCTCTCTTGTTGTGTACTGATGGTGGTTGGTTGCCCAACCTCTAGAGGGTTGTAGTGATGGTGGTTGTTTGCCCTCCTCTATTTTTTGTGTAGTGATGGTGGTCGGTTGCCCATCCTCTATTGTTGTGTTGTGATGGTGGTTGGTTGCATATCCTCTATTGTTGTGTAGTGATGGTGGTTGGTTGCCCATCCTCTCTTGTTGTGTAGTGACGGCAATTGGTTGTCCGTCCTCCTCTGGTCTTTTGGTGATGGTGGTTGGTTACTCTTCCTCTCTGGTTGTGTAGTGGTTGTGTGATGGTGTTTGGTTGTTCATAGTCGCTTGTTGTGTAGTGACGGTGGTTGGTTGCCCTTCCTCTTTTGTTTTAGTGACGGTGGTTGATTGCCATCCTGACTGGTCTTGCCTGCCCTTTTTCTTGCCTTGTAGTGACGGCAGTTAGTTGTCCGCCCTCTCTGGTCTTGTAGTGATTGTGGTTGGTTGCCCAACATCTCTTCTTGTGTACTGGCAGCTTATTGCTAGATCTTCGTGTCGACTAGGGTTTTGTTTTTCATCCTCTCTGGTATTGTAGTGAGGCGTGTTGGTTGCCTGTGCTTTCTCGTCTTGTAGTGACTGTGGTTGGTTGCCCATTCTCTCGGGGTCTTTTTAGTGCTCGTGGTTGGTTGGCCATTGTCTCTGGTCTTGTAGTGACAGTGATTGGTTGCCCATCCTATGTCTTGCAGTGACGGTGCTTTGTTGCCCTTTCTCTCTGGTCTTGTGGTGACTTTGGTTGGTTGGTTGCCCGATTCTCTAGTGTTGTAGTGACGGCATCCTCTCTTGTCTTGGTTGCCAGTCCTCTCTGCTCATGTAGTGACAGCAGATGGTTGCCCATCCTCTATAGCCTTTTTATGACGACGGTGGTTGTTTGCTTTCCTCTCTTGTTGTATACTGATGTTGATTGGTTGCCCATCCTCCATTGGTGTGTTGTGATGGTGGTTGCTTGCCCGTCCTGTCTTCTCGTTTAGAAATGGCAGCTTGTTGTCCATCCTTTCTTGTTGTGTATTGATGGTGGTTGGTTGCCTGTTGTCTCTTGTGCTGTAGTGATTGAGGATTATTGCCCATCCGGTCTTCTCATTTAGTAACAGCGACTCATTATCTGTCCTCTCTTATCGTGTAGTGACAGCAGTAGGTTGCCCGTTCTCTATGGTCGTGTGGTGATATTGGTTGGTTGCCAGTCCTCTCTGCTCATGTAGTGACCGTGGTTGGTTGCCCGTTCTCTCTTGTTGTGTAGTGACGGTGGTTGGTTGTCCATCCTCTCTTGTTGTGTAGTGGTTGTGTGATGGTGCTTGGTTGCTCATCCTCTCTTGTTGTGTACTGATGGTGGTTGGTTGCCCATCCTCTATAGTCTTGTAGTGATGGTGGTCGATTGCCCATCCTCTATTGTTGTGTAGTGATGGTGGTCGGTTGCCCATCCTCTGTTGTTGTGTAGTGATGGTGGTTGGTTGCCCATCCTCTCTTGTTGTGTAGTGACGGTGGTTGGTTGCCCATCCTCTCTTGTTGTGTAGTGACGGTGGTTGGTTGCCCATCCTCTCTTGTTGTGTAGTGATGGTGGTTGGTTGCCCATCCTCTCTTGTTGTGTAGTGATGGTGGTTGGTTGCCCATCCTCTCTTGTTGTGTAGTGATGGTGGTTGGTTGCCCATCCTCTCTTGTTGTGTAGTGATGGTGGTTGGTTGCCCATCCTCTATAGTCTTGTAGTGATGGTGGTTGGTTGCCCATCCTCTATAGTCTTGTAGTGATGGTGGTTGGTTTCCCATCCTCTATAGTCTTGTAGTGATGGTGGTTGGTTGCCCATCCTCTCTTGTTGTGTAGTGATGGTGGTTGGTTGTACATCCTCTATAGTCTTGTAGTGATGGTGGTTGGTTGCCCATCCTCTCTTGTTGTGTAGTGATGGTGGGTGGTTGTCCATCCTCTCTTGTTGTGTAGTGGTGGTGGTTGGTTGCCCATCCTCTCTTGTTGTGTAGTGATGGTGGTTGGTTTCCCATCCTCTATAGTCTTGTAGTGATGGTGGTTGGTTGCCCATCCTCTCTTGTTGTGTAGTGATGGTGGTTGGTTGCCCATCCTCTCTTGTTGTGCAGTGACAGTGGTTGGTTTCCCATCCTCTCTTGTTGTGTAGTGATGGTGGTTGGTTTCCCATCCTCTCTTGTTGTGTAGTGATGGTGGTTGGTTTCCGATCCTCTATAGTCTTGTAGTGATGGTGGTTGGTTGCCCATCCTCTCTTGTTGTGTAGTGTTGGTGGTTGGTTGCCCATCCTCTCTTGTTGTGTAGTGATGGTGGTTGGTTTCCCATCCTCTATAGTCTTGTAGTGATGGTGGTTGGTTGCCCATCCTCTCTTGTTGTGTAGTGATGGTGGTTGGTTGCCCATTCTCTCTTGTTGTGTAGTGATGGTGGTGGGTTGCCCATCCTCTCTTGTTGTGTAGTGATGGTGGTGGGTTGCCCATCCTCTCTTGTTGTGTAGTGATTGTGGTGGGTTGCCCATCCTCTCTTGTTGTGTAGTGATGGTGGTTGGTTGCCCATTCTCTCTCATTGTGTAGTGATGGTGGTTGGTTGCCCATCCTCTCTTGTTGTGTAGTGATTGTGGTGGGTTGCCCATCCTCTCTTGTTGTGTAGTGATGGTGGGGGTTTCCCATCCTCTCTTGTTGTGTAGTGATGGTGGGGGGTTTCCCATCCTCTCTTGTTGTGTAGTGATGGTGGTGGGTTGCCCATCCTCTCTTGTTGTGTAGTGATGGTGGTTGGTTGCCCATCCTCTCTTGTTGTGTAGTGATGGTGGTTGGTTTCCCGTCCTGTCTAGTCGTGTAGTGGTGGTGGGTGTTTGACCTTCCTCTGTTGTGGTGTAGTGATGGTGGTTGGTTGCCCATTCTCTCTTGTTGTGTAGGGATGGTGGTTGATGGTGGTTGGTTGCCCATCCTCTCTTGTTGTGTAGTGATTGTGGTGGGTTGCCCATCCTCTCTTGTTGTGTAGTGGTGGTGGTTGGTTTCCCATCCTCTATAGTATTGTAGTGATAGAGGGTGGTTGCCCATCCTCTCGTGTTGTGTAGTGATGGTGGTTGGTTGCCCATCCTCTCTTGTTGTGTAGTTATTGCGGCTTATTGCCCGTCCTTTCTTCTCGTTTAATGATGGTGGCTTATTTTGAGTCCTGTCATGTAGTGACGGTGGATTCCCTGTTTTGATTGTTGAGTTCCTCTGCATGAATGATGGACTGGTTCTCTTTCAGTTTTGGGTCTGATGTCTGGGTGATGGTCTCTTCCGTAATTCTCTTTTCATGGGTTGTACGTGAGTTATGTGATTCTGATCCTTGCTGGTCTCGTCCTCCATTGATCCTGTGTTGCCGGACCAGCATGTTTCATATGCTAAACTCTGACATATTTTATATCACTCTTGTTCTAGGCTGCTGAATTATCCATCAAGTTTCTGGTTCCCAGCAGAAGTTTGGAAGTGATTCATGTAGTTGGCCCTAAGTTGGTCTCTGCTGGAAAACACAATGCGGTGAGAAGCCTTAATGATTGGCGCGTTGTCCATGCAGGACCTGAGGGGGTGGAAGGTGTTTTTTTTTTTTAAACATAATTTTTATTCAAAGTTTTAAATATATAAACAGAGTTGGGCACAAGAGAAACAAGGTAGCATCAGCTTAAAACATACAAAATATATGTCATCATGGGAATAAAAAAGGAAATTGTTAACAGAGATATCAGTCATAATATAGATCACCATATAACCTATATATTGACAATAGAGTTAACACAATTATGAGGTAAAGCTGAGACTCTATGCACTGGCAAATAATAGCATGCTAGCCCAAATTGGGGAAGAAAAAAAAACAAATTAAACACAAAACCAAAATGAACCCTAAACTATAACCTGGCACTTGGTTCATATTAATACACTAAATCGTTGTATCCAGGGCGGCGGTTACTAAAGGGAGTGGGCTGCTCTGGAATCAGACTTAAAGTATGGTATATGATATAGTGAGGGCTTCGGTTCCTTGGCTGAAGGTCGAGTGGAAATCATAGGTGGGTATCGCGTTCGTAGGAAAAGGCAGTTCTCACAGATGGGCAGAGGGAGGTGTTCTCTCCTGTTTATGTACTAGAGGGTGAGGGTCTCCAGTCAGTTGGTTGTGAATGAATCGGCTTTTTCTCTCACATGTGATTAGGCGGCAGAGCTGTATCTGAACATGGACCTTGTTAAGGAAGCGATTGACGCCTTCATAGATGGAGAAGAGTGGAACAAAGCCAAGAGAGTGGCCAAGGAGCTGGACTCGAGGTATTGTCTAACGGGCAGAGGGAAGAGATGCGGACATGTGAGGGACAAGATGGGGGCACAAGGGTAAAGGGTGGAAGGAGAATAAGTGGAGGCTTTAGTGGCAAAAAGGCAGGAGAGGTGGAGGAGGAGGGCACGTGAGGGGCAAAGAGGCAGGAGAGATGGAAGGGGAAGAGGAGGACACGTGAGGGGCAAAGAGGCAGGAGAGGGGGAAGGGGAAGAGGAGGGCACGTGAGGGGCAAAGAGGCAGGAGAGGGGAGTGGGAAGAGGAGGGCACGTGAGGGGCAGAGAGGCAGGAGAGGGGGAAGAGGAGGGCACGTGAGGGGCAAAGAGGCAGGAGAGGGGGAAGAGGAGGGCACGTGAGAGGCAAAGAGGCAGGAGAGGGGGAAGAGGAGGGCACGTGAGGGGCAAAGAGGCAGGAGAGGGGGAAGAGGAGGGCACGTGAGGGGCAGAGAGGCAGGAGAGGGGGAAGAGGAGGGCACGTGAGGGGCGTAGAGGCAGGTGATGGGGAAGAGGAGGGCACGTGAGGGGCAAAGAGGCAGGAGAGGGGGAAGAGGAGGGCACGTGAGAGGCAAAGGGCCGGAGAGGGGAAGGGAGGGCACGTGAGGGCAAAGGGGGGAAGAGGAGGGCACGTGAGGGGCAAAGAGGCAGGAGAGGTGGAAGAGGAGGGCACGTGAGGGGCAAAGAGGCAGGAGAGGTGGAAGAGGAGGGCACGTGAGGGGCAAAGAGGCAGGAGAGGTGGAAGAGGAGGGCACGTGAGGGGCAAAGAGGCAGGAGAGGTGGAAGAGGAGGGCACGTGAGGGGCAAAGAGGCAGGAGGGGGGAAGAGGAGGGCACGTGAGGGGCAAAGAGGCAGGAGAGGTGGAGGGGGGAAGAGGAGGGCACGTGAGGGGCAAAGAGGCAGGAGAGGTGGAGGGGGGAAGAGGAGGGCACGTGAGGGGCAAAGAGGCAGGAGAGGTGGAGGGGGGAAGAGGAGGGCACGTGAGGGGCAAAGAGGCAGGAGAGGTGGAGGGGGGAAGAGGAGGGCACGTGAGGGGCAAAGAGGCAGGAGAGGTGGAGGGGGGAAGAGGAGGGCACGTGTGGCGAAAGAGGCAGGAGAGGTGGAGGGGGGAAGAGGAGGGCACGTGAGGGGCAAAGAGGCAGGAGAGGTGGAGGGGGGGAAGAGGAGGGCACGTGAGGGGCAAAGAGGCAGGAGAGGTGGAGGGGGGAAGAGGAGGGCACGTGAGGGGCAAAGAGGCAGGAGAGGTGGAGGGGGAAGAGGAGGGCACGTGAGGGGCAAAGAGGCAGGAGAGGTGGAGGGGGAAGAGGAGGGCACGTGAGGGGCAAAGAGGCAGGAGAGGTGGAGGGGGAAGAGGAGGGCACGTGAGGGGCAAAGAGGCAGGAGAGGTGGAGGGGGAAGAGGCAGGAGAGGTGGAGGGGGAAGAGGAGGGCACGTGAGGGGCAAAGAGGCAGGAGAGGTGGAGGGGGAAGAGGAGGGCACGTGAGGGGCAAAGAGGCAGGAGAGGTGGAGGGGGAAGAGGAGGGCACGTGAGGGGCAAAGAGGCAGGAGAGGGGGAAGAGGAGGGCACGTGAGGGGCAAAGAGGCAGGAGAGGGGGAAGAGGAGGGCACGTGAGGGGCAAAGAGGCAGGAGAGGGGGAAGAGGAGGGCACGTGAGGGGCAAAGAGGCAGGAGAGGTGGAGGGGGAAGAGGAGGGCACGTGAGGGGCAAAGAGGCAGGAGAGGGGGAGGGGGGAAGAGGAGGGCAGGGTGAGGGGCAAAGAGGCAGGAGGGGGGAAGAGGAGGGCACGTGAGGGGCAAAGAGGCAGGAGAGGGGGAGGGGGAAGAGGAGGGCACGTGAGGGGCAAAGAGGCAGGAGAGGGGGAGGGGGAAGAGGAGGGCACGTGAGGGGCAAAGAGGCAGGAGAGGTGGAGGGGGCAGAGGAGGGCGCATGATGGATGGAGACGGGGGAGAGGCAGACGTAGGAGGGGAATGGGGACGAAGTCTAAAGGAAATAGGATGAGCAAGGATACATGAGGGATACCAGGTGTAGGAAGACCTCCCATCTATCAGTGTGATGATATTTTCTTGTCAGATATGAACAATATGTTGATGAGCGATATAAGGATTACCTGAAGAACCAGGGAAAAGTGGACTCGGTGAGAGGAACGCAAATTACATATGTAGCAGTATTCAAGTGCACCCCCGCTGTGATCTGCTCCCCTTCTCATCTCTCCCTCCCCACCTTACCTACTCCTCTGGTCTCTCCCGCTCTGCCTCACCTCCTCCCTTCATCTCTCCCGCTTTGCGTCACCTCCTCTCCAGCATTCTTATCTTTATTTTTGCCTCCAGCTTGTCGGGGTTGATGTCATGGCTGCTCTAGACATGTACGCTGACCGCGGGCAGTGGGAGAAGTGTATAGATATCGCAGGGAAGCAGGTAAGGAGGATGGTGCTGGCTGCAGAGGTGTCACAAAGCTGTAGCGGACACCTCTCTACTGTGCTGACCTTGTGTAGTGACAGCAGACACCTACTGACCTTTGGGTATCTCCATTACAGAATTACAAGGTGCTCCACAAATACCTCGCCCTGTTTGCTACACATCTCATCAAGGACGGAAACTGGGAGAAGGCACTTGCCTTGTATGTCCAGCACGGAGCTCCTGCCAATGCCCAGGTATGTTTACCGCAGTCTGCCAAATCCTCCCTGCACCATCTACAGCACCTGTTCTGCTCACCCTCCACGCACTTCATGTCCCATATGTTTCTTGCCACTATGTTCAGTGTTCCTCACACTCCTCGCCCTACACCTTTCCCATATACCTCTTCTTCCACGCACCCTGTGTTTCTCACCCATACTGTTCTGTGTTCCTCACACTCGTCGCCCTCCACGTCTCCCGGGTTCCTCACACTCGTCGCCCTCCACGTCTCCCGGGTTCCTCACACTCGTCGCCCTCCACGTCTCCCGGGTTCCTCACACTCGTCGCCCTCCACGTCTCCCGGGTTCCTCACACTCGTCGCCCTCCACGTCTCCCTCGTTCCTCACACTCGTCGCCCTCCACGTCTCCGGGTTCCTCACACTCGTCGCCCTCCACGTCTCCGGGTTCCTCACACTCGTCGCCCTCCACGTCTCCCGGGTTCCTCACACTCGTCGCCCTCCACGTCTCCGGGTTCCTCACACTCGTCGCCCTCCACGTCTCCCGGGTTCCTCACACTCGTCGCCCTCCACGTCTCCCGGGTTCACTCACACTCGTCGCCTCTCGTCTCCCGGTTCCTCACACTCGTCGCCCTCCGTCTCCCTCGTTCCTCACACTCGTCGCCCTCCACGTCTCCCTCGTTCCTCACACTCGTCGCCCTCCACGTCTCCCTCGTTCCTCACACTCGTCGCCCTCCAAGTCTCCCTCGTTCCTCACACTCGTCGCCCTCCACGTCTCCCTCGTTCCTCACACTCGTCGCCCTCCACGTCTCCCTCGTTCCTCACACTCGTCGCCCTCCACGTCTCCCTCGTTCCTCACACTCGTCGCCCTCCACGTCTC
The DNA here is from genome assembly GCA_025379985.1 of Phyllomedusa bahiana. NCBI lineage: Eukaryota > Metazoa > Chordata > Amphibia > Anura > Hylidae > Phyllomedusa > Phyllomedusa bahiana. The sequence goes on along the minus strand of JAODAL010047086.1, from coordinate 4,320 downwards.
CCTCGTTCCTCACACTCGTCGCCCTCCACGTCTCCCTCGTTCCTCACACTCGTCGCCCTCCACGTCTCCCTCGTTCCTCACACTCGTCGCCCTCCACGTCTCCCTCGTTCCTCACACTCGTCGCCCTCCACGTCTCCCTCGTTCCTCACACTCGTCGCCCTCCCTTCACGTCCTCCCTCCCCGTTCCTCACACTCGTCGCCCTCCACGTCTCCCTCGTTCCTCACACTCGTCGCCCTCCACGTCTCCCTCGTTCCTCACACTCGTCGCCCTCCACGTCTCCCTCGTTCCTCACACTCGTCGCCCTCCACGTCTCCCTCGTTCCTCACACTCGTCGCCCTCCACGTCTCCCTCGTTCCTCACACTCGTCGCCCTCCACGTCTCCCTCGTTCCTCACACTCGTCGCCCTCCACGTCCCCCTCGTTCCTCACACTCGTCGCCCTCCACGTCTCCCTCGTTCCTCACACTCGTCACCCTCCACGTCACCCTCGTTCCTCACACTCGTCACCCTCCACGTCACCCTCGTTCCTCACACTCGTCACCCTCGTTCCTCACACTCGTCACCCTCGTTCCTCACACTCGTCACCTTCCACGTCTCCCGGGTTCCTCACACTCGTCACCCTCCATGTCTCCCGGGTTCCTCGTCCTCCACGCCCCCTGTGTTCCTCGCCCTTCAGGTTCTGTGTTCCTCACCCTTTACGTCTCCCGGGTTCCTCACACTCCTCGTCCTCCACAGTTCCCGGGTTCCTTGTCCTCCACGCCCCCTGTGTTCCTCACCATTACTGTCCTGTGTTCCTCACACTCTGCATCCCCCTTGTTCCTCGCCCTCCAGGTTCTGTGTTCCTCACACTCATCGCCCTCCACGTCTCCTGGGTTCCTCACACTCATCGCCCTCCACAGTTCCCGGGTTTCTCGTCTTCCACGCCCCCTGGGTTCCTCACAGTTACTGTTCTGTGTTCCTCAGACTCTGCGTCCCCCTTGTTCCTCACACTCCTCGTCCTCCACGCCTCCTGTGTTCTTCACCGTTACAGTTCTGTGTTCCTCACACTCTGACTCCTTGTTCCTGGCCCTCCAGATTCTGTGTTCCTCGCACTCCTCGCACTCCACGTCCCCCTGGATCCTCACACTCCTCACCCTCCACATCTCTCAGATTCCTCACGCTCCTCACCCTCCACATTTCATGGGTTCTCGTGCTCCACACCCCCTGTGTCCCTCACCATTACTGTTCTGTGTTCCTCACACTCTGCGTCACCATGTTTCTCTCGCACCTGCCATCCACCTCCCATGTTCTCCGCCGCCTACAGTCTAGTTTCCTTGCATTCCTCACTGTCCATGGTCTGGGTTCCTAACCGTCCACCTTCTCCTTTTATTACTTCTCGATTGTCTATGATGTATTTTCTTGTCTAGAACTTCAACATTTATAAGCGAATCTTTATGGAAATGGTGAATAGCGAAGGAATGGACTGTGCGGAGGTGTACCACTCCTGGGCCAACCTCCGAGACATGCTCTACAACCTGGTAAGACTCTGTGCAGAGGGTCTACTGCAAGGTGGTTGGGGGGCTTAGATTTACCTTTCTCCAGCATCATAACTCATCGTCATCTATTGTCATTGACAGTGTGATAACCTGCTGAAGTCCAGTGAGGTGAATTCCCCAGCGCACCAAGAGTTTGAGCAGATGATGCTGATTGCTCATTATTACGCCACCCGTTCTGCATCCCAGGGGGTCCCGCAGCTGGTAAGATCAGGAGCCCCTCCTCTGCAGACCCTGTCGCTCCCCTCCCCATTCTGCCCTCATCACATTTTTGTTGTTCTCCTCAGGACGTTGTGGCTGCAAAGCTCTGTATCTCCCTGCTGCGCCACACGGAGCTACTGCCCGCAGACAAGACCTTCTACGAAGCGGGAATGGCTGCTAAGGTAAGACTTGCGAGAGAGGTTGGTACTGGGTGGTGGGGGTTATATTAACTGGGGCAGAAGGGGAGCACTCGTCTGTAAAGCCAAGCTCCTAGATAGTGGGCTTCAACTCTTGGGGACGCCCTCTCTCCTAAGCGTTCCTCTTTGTGTTTTCTCCTCCAGGCAATGGGATGGGAGAATTCAGCCTTCATCTTCTTGAACAGGTTCTTGGACCTGGTCGATGTAAGTTATAACACGTCTGTTCTCTGCCTGATGGCCTAAGCTGGAGCTATGGACACAGGCTGGAGCACCGGCCACAGTGCACTATGGGAAAGAGTGCGGCCGCTTGGTGTCCTATCAGTATACGCCATAACCCCCCATTGTGTCGTGTGGATGTATGCCGACACCTCGCATTGGGTCCCATCAATATATGCCGTCACCTCGCATTGGGTCCCATCGGTATACGCCGTCACCTCCCATTGGGCCCCATCGGTATACGCCGTCACCTCCCATTGGGCCCCATCGGTATACGCCGTCACCTCCCATTGGGCCCCATCGGTATACGCCGTCACCTCCCATTGGGCCCCATCGGTATACGCCGTCACCTCCCATGGGGCCCCATCGGTATACTCCGTCACCTCCCATGGGGCCCCATCGGTATACACCGTCACCTCCCATTGGGCCCCATCGGTATACACCGTCACCTCCCATTGGGCCCCATCGGTATACACCGTCACCTCCCATTGGGCCCCATCGGTATACACCGTCACCTCCATTGGGCCCCTCGGTATACACCGTCACCCCCCTTTGGGCCCCATCGGTATACCCCGTCACCCCCCATTGGGCCCCATCGGTTACCCCGTCCCTCCCATTGGGCCCCATCGGTATACACCGTCACCTCCCATTAGTTCTGTGACCTATCAGTATACAGTGTCACCTTCTCTAGTGTCTTATCGGTATGCACCATCACCTCCCGTTGTGTCCTATCAGTATACGCCGTCACCTCCTATTGGGTCCAATCAGTATACAGTGTCACCTTCCATAGTGTCTTGTTGGTATAAACAGTCAACTCGCATTGGGTCCTATCAGTATGTGCCGTCACCTCCCATTGGGTCTAATCAGTATATAGTGTCACCTCCCCTTGGGTCCTATCAGTATATCACTGTGTATATTCTATCAAACCCCATCTCTAAAATATACCTTTTAATGATTTCCTCTTTAAAATATTAAACACACAGAAACACTAATAAACAACTATCAATAAATTCAAATCTGTCCCTTACCTATTCCCTCCACAGTTCCTAGCATTGGCCGGGTCATCGTCCTAAAAAGAACGGCCCCACCGCGGGAGGCTCACCCTATCACTGCACTATTAATATCCCTATACAGTGTATAATGTAAATATAAGCTTCTCGATGGAATACACTTATCTTATTTACCAAAAAATCAAAATACCTCAGCTAACAGTTCAATTCAAATTCAATAATTTTTTGCGGGAAAATGGGAATATGAATAGATAAAAAAAAAACGATTCTATCGACCTTACCCATTTCCCGATAAAATTTGTTAGTCCTGACGGTTTCCCCCCCCCGCAGAAGATGTATCGATTACCCGCCAAAACAAGATGTTTTCCCCTGTGGGTTAAATTTTCCCCTCCGAAAACCCCGGGTCCGTTCCACCGCCCAGGAACAAATTTGGGATATGGGACACACGGGCCCCCCCTAGCCGTGCCCCCCGAGTGGTGGGGACCCTGGGTCCGAGAGGAAATAGTTATGGTAAATGTGAACTCAAAAGCTTCATGCAACTCTTTTTGACTTTATGTTGTCTCCTCTTTTTCGGAAGTATTTTCCCCCTGGAGGCCCCCGTGGTGTGGAATGCTACTTTTATAGCGCCCCCACATCCAATGAGGGCCAACAATTCTCTTTTTTCAATGTTAATGCCTTCTATTTTTTTCAGAAAGGGCCGCTGTTCTTTTAAAAAAGGGTAAGTAACACAAAATTTTTAGCATTTATCTAAATAGGACCCCCAATTCTGTGTAATGGTTGATACCGACACATGGGGGTTTCCTTTTTAAAAGGGAAATAACCCCTTGTGTATCTTTGATAGAGAATAAAATGTAGCGATTTGTGGTGTTATAGGGAGAAGAAAGTGAGCTTCGTCTTTCAAAAGAATTCCTTTGTCTACCCTCATTACAATTAGCTCCAAATCTTTCGGAAAATTTTTTTTCGGACTTCTTAAGGTGGATATCCCTCATTGTCTGCAAGGAGGCGATTACACATGCCAATATATTCAGCATTGTCCATAATCACGATGTTGCCCCCTTTGTCAGAGGGCTTAATTACAATGTTAGAATCAGATTCTAAATTTAACAGGGCTTTAATTTCCTGTTGGGTCAAATTTGATCTATGGTTACAAGATGTTTTCCCCGGG
>JAODAL010047085.1:0-30272 GCA_025379985.1 Phyllomedusa bahiana | reverse complement strand
CATGAGAGTTTTGAACAGGTCTGTAGCTATAGAACCGTAGGGCAGTATCGGAGAGATTAAACAGGCTTTAGCTTAGAAAACCAGCACTGGCAGCCTATCATGAGAGATCAAACAGGTCTGTAGCTATAGCGACCAGCGCTGGCAGCCTATCATGAGATATCAAACAGATTTGGAGCTATAGCAACCAGTGCTGGCAGCTTATCAGGTGAGATCGAACAGGTCTGTAGCTATAGTGACCTGAGGAGCTGATGCAGCCCATACAAGAGGGGATATCTAGAAATAGGTAGGACACTGTTAATGGACACATATTGCAAAGTGACTTATTTTTGCAAGATCTTTAACATAAAAAGAAATCCTTGTAGCGAGACAACCCCTTTAAGTCACAACAATCGAAGGTTAGGTGAAGATAGGTAACCACCCAGGCAAGAAGGGGGAGAAAGAAGGGATGGGGTGGGCTGGATTTTCCATTGGGGTACTATATGCATTATTTTTCTATTGGGGGTGGAGGGGTGCTTTATCCCTTATTTGCCTAGGGCACCAAAATACCTTGTCCCCCCAGTACTGCAACAGTGTGCACTAGAGTCTGTGTAAATTGCAGGTGCAGACTGATATAGTTTTTATTAATCTCTGGAATTGTTCTAAGGCTCTTCTATGGGACAGACTACAGATTACAAAGAGTCCCCGTCTACAGTCTTATCTCGCAGCCATACTGTATATACCTTTCTTCGTGTTGACTGCTGAATATTTGCTTGTCTGTAGTATGAACCTGGCGATACATTGCTTTGCATATGAGCTGAATACATGCAAAGATAGGAGGCTTCAAATTAAAACCTAGGGAGACCTGTACGATCGGGGTTTACACCCTTTTTCTGGCGTACAATGCGCCTAAGTGAGCGGCCACGATGTCTAATGCATCTAATGAATGTGTCAGGCGCATTGTTCACAAGACTCAACACTTTCTAATGCACCTAACATGAGGGGTGTTCTGGGGGCGTCGCACCACACTCGTAATATAAGACACATATATGAGTGTGATTCGGCAATCTAGGCGCATTACTGCTCCGACAGGCAGAGCTATGTCAATGTGGACTGAGCCTGAGGAGTCGCAGTGGAGATAGATTTGCTGTAACTTCTTATGACAGCCTGTGATCGTGGGCAGGTGCAGAAAATCAAAATGGAGGCACCCTTTCCTTCCCATATAGGTTAAAATCAATATACACCAAATATAACGTATGGTTCTGCACTAAAAACATTCTGAAAAAACGTATGCAAACCTGGGTGCACTGGCAGGCTGCGGCACACATATTATATATATATATATATAATCTATATATATATGTATATATATATATATACATGTACACACGCACACCACTGCCAGCGGCACACTACTGCAAAAAGGCAATACACTACGTGGAAATCCCTAAAGAAGCATTTATGCTATCTATCATACATGGAAAAACTTTGAGATTCTCGGTTCACATATTTTGATCAAAAGATGTTTAAGCTGCCCACGACTTTCAATGTGATCTCAAATCGGGCAGTCCTATGCTATCTTTACCTCAATAGAGCCAATCCAGGCCCCCTCACTGGGTCAACCGACCTCCTTTAATCCAGAGAGAAAAAAAAAAAAACCAACAACCTAAAGCTGCACTTTTTAAATGACAGCCTGTGAGAGTGGGACAGGTGCAGAAAATCAAAATGGAGGCAACCCTTTCCTCCCCAAAATAGGTTAAAATCAATATACACCAAATATAACGTATGGTTCTGCACAAAAAAACACTTCTGAAAAAAACATATGCAAAACCTGGGTGCCACTGGCAGGGCTGCGGCACACATATATATATATATATACATGTACACACGCACACCACTGCCAGCGGCACACTACTGCAAAAAGGGGAATACATTACGTGGAAATCCATTTTGATTTTCTGCACCTGCCCACTCTCACAGGCTGTCATAAGAAGTGCAGCTTGCAGGTTTGGTGTGTTTTTTTATTTTTTTCTCTCTGGATAAAGGAGGTCGGTGGACCCAGTGAGAGGCCTGGACGTGGCTCTATTGAGAGGTAAAGATAGTGTAGGACTGCCCTATTTGAGATCACGTTGAAAGTCGTGGGCAGCTAAAACATCTATTGATCAAAGTATGTGAACTGAGAGTCTCAAAGTTTTTTCATGTATGATAGATAGCATAAATGCTTCTTTAGGGATTTCCACGTAGTGTATTGCCCTTTTTGCAGTAGTGTGCTGCTGGCGGTGGTCTGCGTGTGTACATGTATATATATATATATATATATATATATATATATATATATATATATATATATATATGTGTGGCGCAGCCCTGCCAGTGGCACCCAGGTTTGCATATGTTTTTTCAGAAGTGTTTTTTTTGTGCAGAACCATACGTTATATTTGGTGTATATTGATTTTAACCTATATGGGGAGGAAAGGGTGCCTCCATTTTGATTTTCTGCACCTGCCCTCTCTCACAGGCTGTCATAAGAAGTGCAGCTTGCAGGTTGTCTTTTTTTCTCTCTGGATAAAAGAGGTCGGTTGACCCAGTGAGAGGTCTGGATGTGCTGTAAGTGGCAAAGATTTGCTGTAAGTGGCAAAAATGTCCAATATATCTCACCTTCCACCAGTTCAATAATAAAAAGCGATTTATGATAATTATCAAACTGTATAAAATGTAATTATTTAAATTTATTGCAAAATATGATGATATCAATTAATATAAAAATATAGAATGTCCCCAAAACATAAATTATCTCCTATAAAATGTATTTAAAATTAATAGAATCTAAAACAAATTTTACATTAAATAACCACTGATGATGTTGTTCAGATTTTTATATTTAAAAGTTTTACTACATTAAATTTGAAATGTATTTTTTTGCTGCTCTCCCCCTTTATTCTACATACAGCGAGAACCGGCACAGCACAGGTATTGCTGGGATCTGTGGTCCACCAAGCAGGATCAGCACCATAGTTTCTATTCACTGACATGCTACTCTAATAACTTTTCTCTTATTTCCAGCCTATCTATAGCCATTATATATGTTAGGTGCATTCTGTAATGCGCCTAAGTTCCGTAATGCGCCAAACACATAGGCGAGGGGCGGGGAACTTTAGACGCCATTTATTTTCGCACAAAAACCCCTTTCATACATTCAGGTGCATTATACACTGAAAATGAGACTCGACTATTTACTTAGATGCGCCTCCCTCCATACATGTCGCGTCTAATGTAGAGAGAAGGGTAAAAAGGAACGTAATATTTCCAAGTATCGATACCTCTATAACGATCTATAACTGTGAGGACGTTTCTATCTCATCATCTGTCTTTTTCTCTCTTCTTCCTCCTCAGCTTTTGAAGTGATAGTTTACACCTTTACACCGATAGAGCAGAGACTGCTGTGCCCGACATGTGACACCCGATCTGCACGTGACTGTGCACCCCAATATGTCTTCCCCTGTTCCAGGTCTCAGACACACTGTGTCTCTCACACAGAAACAACAGGGAATAGTAAGTATGTAGAAGGCACAAGTGAATCAGAGCCATCACACCCAGATACACTCAGCAGAATAGTGAGTGCAGCTCTGGAGTATAATACAGGATGTAACTCAGGATCAGTACAGGATAAGTAAAAGTATGTACACAGTGACTGCACCAGCAGGATCGTGAATGCAGCTCTGGAGGATACTACAGGATTAACTCAGGATCAGTACAGGATAAGTAATGTATGTACACAGTGACTGCACCAGCAGAATAGTGAGTGCAGCTCTGGAGTATAATACAGGATGTAACTCAGGATCAGTACAGGATAAGAAATGTATGTACACAGTGACTGCACCAGCAGAATAGTGAGTGCAGCTCTGGAGTATAATACAGGATGTAACTCAGGATCAGTACAGGATAAGTAATGTATGTACAGTGACTGCACCAGCAGAATAGTGGGGTGCAGCTCTGGAGGATAATACAGGATGAAAACTCAGGATCAGTACAGGAAAGTAATGTATGTACAGTGACTGCACCAGCAGAATAGTGAGTGCAGCTCTGGAGAAATAATACGGGATGTAACTCGGGATCAGAAACAGGATAAGTAATGTATGTACACAGTGCCTGCACCAGCCGCATAGTGTGCGCAGCTCGGGAGTAATAAATACAGGATGTAACTCAGGATCAGTACAGGATAAGTAATATATGTACAGTGACTGCACCAGCAGAATAGTGAGCTAATCTCTGGAGTATAATACGGGATGTAACTCGGGATCATTACAGGATAAGTAATGTATGTACAGTGACTGCACCAGCAGAATAGTGAGTGCAGCTCTGGAGGATAATACAGGAGGGTAAATCAGGATCAGTACAGGATAAGTAATGTATGTACACAGTGACTGCACCAGCAGAATAGTGAGTGCAGTTCTGGAGTATAATACAGGATGTAACTCATGATCAGTTACAGGAAAAGTAATGTATGTACAGTGACTGCACCAGCAGAATAGGGGAGTGCAGCTCGCAGTATAATACAGGATGTAACTCAGGATCAGTACAGGATAAGTAATTTATGTACACAGTGACTGCACCAGCAGAATAGTGAGTGCAGCTCTGGAGTATAATACAGGATGTAACTCAGGATCATACAGGATAAGTAATGTATGTACAGTGACTGCACCAGCAGAATAGTGAGTGCAGCTCTGGAGGATAATACAGGATGTAACTCACGATCAATACAGGATAAGTAATGTATTACAGTGACTGCACCAGCAGAATAGTGAGTGCAGCTCTGGAATAATACAGGATGTAACTCAGGATCAGTAATGTATGTACACAGTGACTCAACTTTATATTTCTTTTTTCTTCTATTTATAAATTGTAAAACAATGTTGCAGAGTTATAATAATGGACACAAGAAAGAAGTACATGTAGCTCTGCTACAAGTAAAATACATCACCACTTACAGTATTTCATGTCTATGCTTTCCATTTAGCTTCCTTAGTCCTGAAAGGTTGCGCGACCGAGAGCTTTTGCCGCATTGGGGAACATTTTCATCTTCTTGAAGGGTCAGAAGTGAAATCAAATTGTACAAGGGCCACAACAAACGCCTCCTTGCCATTAAGTAAGTTCAGATATAAGACTAAGAACTGGTGCCCACAGCCGTACACAGGAAAGCTTCTGGTGCCCGCAACGTGGAGGAGGTTTCATAAATCTCATACACACTGAGAGTATTTTCTGTGCACTAATTTTTTTTTTTTTTTTTTTAACAATTCGCGGCAGGCATTATCTTTAGTGGATGTTTCCACTTTGACGTAGCATGGGAGAAATCTGATGTAAAATTGTAGCACAATCCTTAGCAAACATGTGGATTTTGCTGAGGATTTCCCCTCAGCAAACTGCATATCATGTAACCCAGCAGGCTTGACCTCTCCATGACTTTCCCCACAGTGTGCTCACTCTAGTCAAATAAAGGTCTGTTTATGTAAAGAGCTGTGAATAGCTACAATGTAGCTGAGTGGTTAGCACTTCTGCCTTTCAGCCTAGGGGTCACAGAGTTTTGCAGGAATACACGGTGCTGCCACTTCCTAGCTGTGGTACGACTGATAGTTCCGTCTTCTTTATGACCGCCAATGAGTTGGCTGACATCTCGTGCAGCCATTGGCTGTCACATAGGGGGCAGGAGCCTTTCTTTCAGGAATGGGAGACAGGAGGGCACATGAACGGATTTGCGCACGCCTCATGGACATCTCCCAGAGTATTCTGCCCTGGTTCTGAAGGTTCTACATCAATGGTGTCTTTGGATTTGGGAAATCAGGACTCAGTCGAGAAAAATCCTTGGCAAAAGGGTTCTGTTGACCCATTTCCAGAAACCTCTGGCCCTCAGGGACTGCCCAAGTCAGGATCTGGGGATTGGGTTGCGACTGTTTGGGTTGCGATGTGCTGCAGGATCCCCTCGAAGTTTGGGGATTTGGCGTTGCTTCTATGGGAAACTGTGTGTGAGGGACAATCTGAAGTGTAGGAGCTCCGAGGACCGGGGGTGTCCCCGCGAGGGGAGTATAGGCCACATCACGTCAGAGCCGACTTAACAGAATTATGGGCCCCTGGGCAGAGCAGTGCAGTGGGCCCTATCCAAATACATGGGTATAGGTCATGCCTCTAGCCACTCCCAAGCACACCCATATTATCACGCCACTTATGTCTGGACCTGCAGTCTACAAGACTGATAGGAGGGCAGGAAGTCTTTGGCTCCCTTCTCCACCATAGTTTTTATTTGTTTGCACGTCCTAAAAACACACAAACAGTAAATAAGCAAAGGCAACCAAGGGATCCAGGATATGTCTCGTGTATTCCTGGGAGAAGCATACCCCACCTGGGGGCCCTATACTTGTGGGGCCCCCGGGCAACTGCCTAGTGTGCCCAAAGGAAAAGATGGCCCTGCATCACGTATTGCTAAATATAGTTAGATGCCTTTACATTTAATGTGAAAGATAACTTTAAAAGTATTTTCTATCCTTCTCTCTACTTTCTGCCATTAGATTATTTTCAATGGTGCAGCGTCTACACGAAAGTAAATACAAAATTCGTTTTCACTCAGCTGAAAGGAGTCCTCTGCTCTCTGGATCAGGATTCTTGCCTGCTGGAACGAAATATCATTACATCGGGTAAGTGCTGACATCTTAAAGGGGTTTTGCCACGATGTAATGTTGACGTGGGATCCTCCAAAATGGGTATTTAATCACTTTTCTAAATATATGTGATTACAAAAAGTGAAGCCTTTGAGAGCTACAGCATTGCTCAGTCTCCCTTAGTTTCCTGAAAGTTTACATTAGACACGACCAGGACACTGACAGGAGCTGATCTGGCCGCGCCTGCGTGTTTGCACTTCTTATCTGATGACAGGGAACATGAAGGCGCTTGCAAGGGGCTGGGGAGAAAGTGCAGTGTATGAGGCTGTCTGCTGTATAGAGGATCCACTGTTGTAATGTTATTATTTGAGTAAACTTTAGAGACGCTCCCTGCTTCCTCGCTCTCTGCTCACCCCCCTCCCTCTCACCCCTGCAGCCTTTCATGACTCAGCATGCTTTGTGTATATTCTCTTGTGAGCAGATAAGAGGTAAGGAACTCACTTGGTGGCAAAACCCCTTTAAGATCTGTTGATCCAGTTCGATTACATATATTGCTGAGTGAGTTTCTGAAGAAAAAGGGGTATCCCTTATCCAATAAAAACATTAATGAGGAGAGGATCTGCTGCACCATATTTCACCACAACATTTGGTTTATTAAGGGGGTTTTACCAAGAAGGCACTTTATGCACTTCAGCTTTCAGTGTGTTCGAAAGAGGACGTGTATGATTTGTTTAAACTGCATATCATGTGACCCAGCAGGCTTGACCTCTCCATGACTTTCCCCACAGTGTGCTCACTCTAGTCAAATAAAGGTCTGTTTATGTAAAGAGCTGTGAGTAGCTACAATAGAGCTGAGTGGTTAACATTTCTGCCTTTCAGCCTAGGGGTCCTAAGTTAAAATTTCTGCAGGAACCAAACCTGTGGATTTTTTTCTTCTTCTCTCAATGCACCTATCTGATTGAGGTTTCTTCTCTCTTTTTATTTATTTGCACTGTTTGACTAATTAGTAGGAAGTGCAGAAGGTGGAAGTAGAAGGACAGCACCTGGGGTCGAACACTCGTTCAGCAGTGAGTGCGTGTGATTATTAAGGAGTACAGAGGACAGGAGTAGAATGACAGAACCTGTGGTTAAACACTCAGCAGTGAGTGTGTGTGATTACTCAGGAGTACAGAGGATGAGATTAGAATGACAGCCCCATTGGGGTTGTAACCCCTCCACTCAGTCAGTGAGTGTGTTTTGTGATTACTAAAGGCAGGGAAGAGACTGACAGTACTGCCTGAGAGGAGAGGTGATGTCTGAGCATTGTGCGGCGCGATCTGAGGGAGATCTCGTCTCCACTGGTTTGTAATCCCCTAGAGACGAGCTGTACACTATGGATCGCTAACAAAAATGGTAGAGAAATTTTAATAATGATGAATGTTTAGCATTTAATTTTCAAGCTTCACACATCAGTATTACTTTGTGGAAAAACCCCTTTAATATCACAATCTAAATGTACGATTTTCTCTTAACCTTGGTAAAAATATGCACAAACGAAAGAAAAACCACTACAGGATAAGCCGTCTTTTTCTTGGTGCCATTATAAGGCGTTACAGTTATGTGTATTTTTGTTTTTTTTATTATAATATTTTATGTAATATTTTATTAAGCTTTTTTTAGAGCCACAAAGGGCATTTACTATGCAATGGCCTGAATGTGACATAACAAACTGTGTCAACTAATATGGATTGTCCAGGATTACAAAAACATGGCTGCCTTCTTTCAAAAATAGCAACACCGCCACCCCTCTGTCACAGGATGTGCCTGGTATTGCACTGACTGGGGATAACAAGTTAACTATGATGAAAGATCAACTGGTCTTTTCGGAGCCACCATTTTCAATGACAGTCGTGTCCTGGAGCTTGAGGGGTTCACTTTTTTTTTTTTTCATTTTAGAGGGAAAAGAAACATTTGAAGTGATCCTAAAATGTGCTAAATCGCGGGAATGCAACCGGACGGGTGTTATCCGTCATCCTGACAAGACGATCGTCTTCAATACTCACTGCTGTTACAGTAATCTCTGCATGCTGTCAGAATCAGGGAAAGGTAAATCCACCGTTCATCGCTTATGATAAAATTCCATAAGAATGAAGGACTTTTCACAGATTATAAATGGGTAATGTGACAAGGTAAGTCAGCAGGATAGGATACATCAGGGCTGCAGGTGAGCGGCATAGTATACAGCAGGGCTGCAGGTGAGGGGCAAAGTATACAGCAGGGCTGCGGGTGAGGGGCATCGTATACATCAGGGCTGCTGGTGAGCGGCATAGTATACAGCAGGGCTGCAGGTGAGCGGCATAGTATACAGCAGGGCTGCAGGTGAGGGGCATAGTATACAGCAGGGCTGCAGGTGAGCGGCATAGTATACAGCAGGGCTGCAGGTGAGCGGCATAGTATACAGCAGGGCTGCAGGTGAGCGGCATAGTATACATCAGGGCTGCAGGTGAGGGGCATAGTTTACAGCACGGCTGCAGGTGTGCAGGTGAGCGGCATAGTATACAGCAGTGCTGCAGGTGAGGGGCATAGTATACAGCAGGGCTGCAGGTGAGCGGCATAGTATACAGCAGGGCTGCAGGTGAGCGGCATAGTATACAGCAGGGCTGCAGGTGAGGGGCATAGTATACATCAGGGCTGCAGGTGAGGGGCATAGTATACAGCAGGGCTGCAGGTGAGGGGCATAGTATACAGCAGGGCTGAGGTGGAGGGGCATAGTATACAGCAGGGCTGCAGGTTGAGGGGGCGTAGTATAAAAGCAGGGCTGCAGGTGAGCGGCATAGTATACAGCAGGGCTGCAGGGGGGCGGCATAGTATACAGCAGGGGGTGCAGGTGAGCGGCTAGTATACAGCAGGGCTGCAGGTGAGCCCGGCTAGTATACAGCAGGCTGCAGGTTTAGGGGGCATAGTATACTGCAGGGCTGCAGGTGAGGGGCATAAATATACATCAGGGCTGCAGGTGAGGGGCATAGTATACAGCAGGGCTGCAGGTGAGCGGCATAGTATACAGCAGGGCTGCAGGTGAGCGGCACAGTATACAGCAGGGATGCAGGTGAGCGGCGTAGTATACAGCAGGGCTGCAGGTGAGCGGCATAGTATACAGCAGGGCTGCAGGTGAGGGGTATAGCATACAGCAGAGCTGCAGGTGAGGGGAATAGCATACAGCAGAGCTGCAGGTGAGGGGAATAGCATACAGCAGAGCTGCAGGTGAGCGGCATAGTATACAGCAGGGCTGCAGGTGAGGGGCATAGTATACAGCAGGGCTGCAGGTGAGCGGCATAGTATACAGCAGGGCTGCAGGTGAGGGGCATAGTATACAGCAGGGCTGCAGGTGAGGGGCATAGTATACAGCAGGGCTGCAGGTGAGCGGCATAGTATACAGCAGGGCTGCAGGTGAGCGGCATAGTATACAGCAGGGCTGCAGGTGAGCGGCATAGTATACAGCAGAGCTGCAGGTGAGGGCAAGTAAAACAGCAAGGGGTGCAGGTGGGGCGGCATAGTATACAGCAGGGCTGCAGGTGAGCGGCATAGTATACAGCAGGGCTGCAGGTGAGCGGCATAGTATATAGCAGGGCTGCAGGTGAGCGGCATAGTATACAGCAGGGCTGCAGGTGAGCGGCATAGTATACAGCAGAGCTGCAGGTGAGCGGCATAGTATACAGCAGGGCTGCAGGTGAGCGGCATAGTATACAGCAGGGCTGCAGGTGAGGGGCATAGTATACAGCAGGGCTGCAGGTGAGGGGCATAGTATACAGCAGGGCTGCAGGTGAGCGGCATAGTATACAGCAGGGCTGCAGGTGAGGGGCATAGTATACAGCAGAGCTAGAGATGTGCGTAACATCTCTGCAGGTGCTGATCCTCTCATTTCTATCTCCTCCCTCTGCTCGTTCCCTCATTCAGTATCATTTACAATGAACAAGACCCTTAGGAATGATCTGCGCTGCCAAAGCTGTTTGTCGTCTCATCCTTCCGGCCGCTGCTTAGTCCAGGGCACGATGAGCTGCATGGCGAGCGAAGACAGCTGCGTCCGCTATGAAGCCACCACCACTGAAGGTGACAGTTTCTGTAATCATAATCATATTTGCTGGACTAATGTTGTTGTCTTTTGCTCCTAAATCCCAAAATGTCAGAAAAGTCAAGACGGTGAACACTTGTGCAACAATTTAATGTTATTACTTGCCAACCGCCCACAGACTCTTAGGGCGACATCTATGAACTGGGCTGCACCAGAATTCTGGCCTCAAAAAGCTGTAGTAGACCAGTTCTATAGATGTATGAACAGGCGCACTCCAAACTTTGGCGCGATAAGAGCCTCGATACCGCGCCAAAGACACTTTTTAGTGCTCCCAAGTTTTGGGCCGTTCTGGGGGAGTCGCACCACATTAGTAGAAGTAGAAACATTTATGATTCTTTGACGCCAGAACTTTGGTGCAAAACAGTTAGAACAGCCAGACCAGAGTAAAGGTGGTGCCTGAGCCAGACTTGTGGTATTGGCTCTACACTGCCCTGTATGTATGACCTGCAGGGGAACAGCAGACCAGGGGAAAGGTGGTGCCTGAGCCAGACTTGTGGTTTTTAGCTCTACACTGCCCTATATGTATGACCTGCAGAAGAAACAGACCAGGGGAAAGGTGGTGCCTGAGCCAGACTTGTTGTATTGGCCTACACTGCCCTGTATTTTAGACCTGCAGAAGAAACAGCCAGACCAGGGTAAAGGTGTTTGACCTGAACCAGACTTGTTTGGGATTGGCTCTACAATCCCTGTATGTATAAACCTGCAGAAGAACAGCCAGACAGGGTTAAAGGTGTGCCTGAGCCAGACTTGTGGTATTGGGCTCTACACTGCACCAGTATGTATGACCTGCAGAAGAACAGCCAGACCAGGGTAAAGGTGGTGGCCTGAGCGAGACTTGTGTTTTTGGCTCTTCACTGCCCTGTATGTATGACCTGCAGAAGAACAGCCAGACCAGAGTAAAGGTGGTGCCTGAGCCAGACTTGTGGTATTGGCTCTACACTGCCCTGTATGTATGACCTGCAGAAGAACAGCCAGACCAGGGTAAAGGTGGTGCCTGAGCCAGACTTGTGGTATTGGCTCTACACTGCCCTGTATGTATGACCTGCAGAAGAACAGCCAGACAGGGTAAAGGTGGTGCCTGAGCCAGACTTGTGGTATTTGGCTCTACACTGCTCCTGTATGTATGACCTGCAGAAGAACAGCCAACCAGGGTAAAGGTGGTGCCTGAGCCAGACTTTTTGGTATTGGCTCTACACTGCCCTTATGTATGACCTGCAGAAGAACAGGGCCAGGGTAAAGGTGGTGCCTGAGCCAGACTTGTGGTATTGGCTCTACAATTGCCCTGTATGTATGTCCTAAGAAGAACAGCCAGACCAGGGTAAAGGTGGTGCCTGAGCCAGACTTGTGGTATTGGCACTACACTGCCCTGTATGTATGACCTGCAGAAGAACAACCAGACCAGGGTAAAGGTGGTGCCTGAGCCAGACTTGTGGTATTGGCTCTACACTGCGCCTGTATGTATGACCTGCAGAAGAACAACCAGACCAGGGTAAAGATGGTGCCTGAGCCAGACTTGTGGTATTGGCTCTACACTTACCTGTATGTATGACCTGCAGAAGAACAGACCAGGGTAAAGGGGGTGCCTGAGCCAGACTTGTGGTATTGGCCCTACACTGCCCTGTATTGTATGACATGCAAAAAGGACAGACCAGGGTAAAGGTGGTGCCTGAGCCAGACTTGTGGTATTGGCCCTACACTGCCCTGTATGTATGACCTGCAGAAGAACAGCCAGACCAGGGTAAAGGTGGTGCCTGAGCCAGACTTGTGGTATTAGCTCTACACTGCCCTGTATGTATGACCTGCAGAAGAACAGCCAGACCAGGGTAAAGGTGGTGCCTGAGCCAGACTTGTGGTATTGGCTCTACACTGCCCTGTATGTATGACCTGCAGAAGAACAGACCAGGGTAAAGGTGGTGCCTGAGCCAGACTTGTGGTATTGGCTCTACACTGCCCTGTATGTATGACCTGCAGAGGAACAGACCAGGGTAAAGGTGGTGCCTGAGCCAGACTTGTGGTATTGGCTCTACACTGCCCTGTATGTGCGACCTGCAGAGGAGCAGCTTCATATATTCTGGCGCAGTCTACACTGCCTTAAAGTGATTTAGAACTGATCTATCAGCGTCAGAATTCATACTTGTCCCTCCTAACGTCCAGGCGCTGGTAGTTTATCTCTGCATGGACATTGTGGGACTAATTGTGCAGCTGAGCGGGTGGAGAGATGGCTTTCGGCAATAGCTGAGCTCTCCACTGAGAAGACAGGGATGGTTTATTAACATCCCTGCATTCCCAATCACTATGTTTATGTTGGCTTTCTGCTCCCGGCAGTCACATGATCACCGGGGCTTGGTAACTGGCTGAGCTGCTGGGTCATATCAGACCCAGATCAGCTCTGCAGGGGATTGATTTCCTTTGGATTTCCCCTGTAACTGGGGCTAAATCAGCAAAAAAAAAAAAAAAGAAAAAGTTATAGACTGACCCCATGGGGGAGCACAATATGTAAAACAAGGTAACAAAAAAAATTAGTAAAATAAATACTAACAGCCCAAACTGCAACTTTTAGCCCCGCCCCTGAGGACCCGAAACCTTTATATCAACTATAAATGTCCGTGATGGAAAAGCGACACAATTAACATAACTTATTTTAGCGCCATTTTTCCTATTAAAAAATAACTAGATAAAAAACAAATGTCGCCTCGATACATTTAAGCAACAATCGACCTTACGAATCATTGCGAATCAGTTCTCCTATGCAGAGCTATGTGTCTCCCTGACCACAAGCAAACCCTGAGTGTAGTTTGAGCATCCTGAAGTTATTCTTGTTAAACGCTATGGATCCAGCAGGTTAGAATCCAGTCCTTTATTAGTGCAATTAGACAGCAAACAGACAGGAATGCTTGTGGTAAAGTGATCAAGGAGCCGTGTGGGTCTGAAACGCGTGAGCGCACTACCACAAGAATTCCTGTCTTTCTGTTTGCTGTCTAATTGCACTAATAAAGGACTGGATTCTAACCTGTGGATCCCTAGCGTATATTGTGCAGTATGGATATCAGCTTTGGCCGACGGCTCTCCGTGCAGGATATACCAACCTTTGGCACCAGAGGATTCAACAGTGGGGTGAGCATTGCTGTGCATTCTGAAGTTATGTATGTGCGCCTCTTCTTCCTTCTACAGGTTATCATAGGCAGGGAAACAAGAAACGCATGGCCGCAGCATCAGACTACACAAGGTTTGTTTGTATTGTTGGAACGGAGACACAAAGCTCTGCATAGGAGCTGTATACAGACAACGCTAGGAGATATTTAATCAAGACTATTTGCAAAGTTGCTCAATATTTTTCAAAACTTAAAGGGGTTGTCTCGCTACAGGGATTGCTGCTTTTTATGTTAAAGATCTTGCAAAAAACAAGTTACTTTGCAATATGTGCCTATTAACAGTGTCCTACCTATTCCTAGATATCCGCTCTTGTATGGGCTGCATCAGCTCCTCAGGTCACTATAGCTACAGACCTTTTTGATCTCTCCTGATAGGCTGCTAGCACTGATCACTATAGCTATAGACATGTTCAATCTCTCCTGATAGCCTGCCAGCACTGGTCACTATGCACACCTGTTCCATTTCTCCTAATAGGCTGCCAGCACTGGTTGCTATGCTACAGATCTGTACATCTCTCATAATAGCTGCCAGTATGTTGCTATAGCTACGACCTTTGATCTCTCCTGATAGGCTGCCAGCACTGGTTGCTATAGCTACAGATCTGTTACATCTCTCATAATAGGCTGCCAGTACTGGTTGCTATAGCTACAGACCTGTTCCATTTCTCCTAATAGGCTGTCAGCACTGGTTGCTATAGCTACAGACCTGCTCGATCTCTTTGAAGGCGCATACTGGTTGCTATAGCTCAGACTTTTGATCTCTCCTGATAGCTGCCAGCACTGGTCACTATAGTACAGCTGTCGACTCTCCGATGGCTGCCGCACTGTTGCTATAGCTACAGACCTGTTCAATCTCTCATGCGAGGCTGCCAGTGCTGGTCGCTATAGCTACAGTCCTGGCTTCTACTGCAGCCTAGTAGAAGCCAGTAAACACACCCCAGAATTCAAAGTGAAACCAAGAAAACAGGACTGAGGTGAGATGAATCAATGTAGTGAGACAACCCTATTAAATGCATTGACTCCACCAGTACATTTACCCTTTAAGATCTTGCATAGGGCACAGTACACCAAACATCATTACTTTTTTTTTTTTTCATTTTGTATAGCGCTGCTATATTCCGTAGCGCTGTACAGAGATTGTCATTTACAGTAAACATTATTCAGGGTCTTTCCAGCTAATTTCTTCTTAAGACGTTATCCCAATCATTATCCTAGCAAACTACTTCCTTGCTCTCCTATGTCTTCTTAACCAAGTGGAACCCGGAACTGCTCCCCAACGCGTAACATGAGGCAACATTTATTATGTTTATGTTTATTATGTCACACCTAGCACATACATTTTGAAAAGTGTCATAAAATGCACCCTAAATTAAGAATATATTTGCTCTTTCTGGTGCCAGAACTCTTACAAAGGCACAATGATTCAATTACACAAGGTGCCATTATTTATTATAGCCGGCATAGATATCCATAGATTTCTTTATCATTGTAGGAAAAAATGTCACTTATGAGACGTTGTATGGATGCGGCACTAAAAGTATGTGCACCTCCGGAAACAGATCGGTAAATTATGGCACAAAGCAAGTGGAGATGGCGTTCACCTGTCACCCAAAGAGGAGCAGCGGCAGCACCATCCAACAAATCCTGCAGAACGCCTCACAGGGCAGTGTTTTTCACTTCTACATGTTACTTCTTAGGCTAAAGCTTCACGGAGACATTTGGTAAAATTATTATGACTTTAATAAGCTGGAGAAATTAGGGTATATAAACATGGTGCACTGTGAGTAAATTTCCCGATCAAAATCCTCTTCAAAATCTGCTTCAAAAAACGCCTGATTAGAGTAAAAAAACACAGTTTGAACATACCCTTAAGGTAGTTTGCAAGATCTTTATTATAAATCAGACCAGTTGAGGCTCCTAAAGAAAATCAGACCCCAGACCAGACCCCTAAATGAATTCATATCCCAGACCAGACCATTACATGAAATAAGACCCTCGACCAGACCCCTAAAGAAAATCAGTCCCCAGACCAGATAACTAAATGATATCAGACCTCAGACCAGACCCCTAAAGGAAATCAGTCCCCAGACCAGATAACTAAATGATATCAGACCTCAGACCAGACCCCTAAAGGAAATCAGTCCCCAGACAAGATAACTAAATGATATCAGACCTCAGACCAGACCCCTAAAGGAAATCAGTCCCCAGACCACTAAATGATATCAGACCTCAGACCAGACCCCTAAAGGAAATCAGTCCCCAGACCACTAAATAATTTCAGACCTCAGACCAGACCCCTAAAGGAAATCAGTCCCCAGACGACTAAATGATATCAGACCCCTAAAGAAATCAGACCTCAGACGACACCACTAAATTAATGCATATTCCAGAGCATTACATGAATTAAGACCCCAGACCATATCACTAAATGATATCAGACCTCAGACCAGGCCCCTACAGAAAATCAGACCCCAGACCAGACCACTTCATTAATTCATTTCCCAGACCATATCATTACATGAAATAATACCAAAGACCACACCCCTAAAGAAAATAAGACCCCAGATCACTAAATGATATCAGACCTCAGACCACACCCCTAAAGAAAATAAGACCCCAGATCACTAAATGATATCAGAAGCCAGACTAAAGAAAATCAGACCCCAAACTAGGCTCCAAAATTAAATAAAACCAAAAACAAGACCCCAAAATTAAATCAGACCTCAGACCAAGGCATCACAGGGCACAGTGGTTATTTCTTAGGCTAGGGCTTTACAGAGACATTTGGTAAAATTATTATAACTTGCATGACCTGCAAAATATTTATTAAAAATCACACCTCAGACCAGACCCCTAAATAAAATCAGACCCTAGGCCAGGTCCCTAAAGAAAATAAGACCCCAGGCCAGACCTCTAAATGAAATCAGACCCCAGACTAGTCCCCTAAATATAATAAAAACCGGACCCATAAAGAAAATCAGACCCCAAACCAGATCCCTAAAGAAAATCAGACCCCAGACCAGGCCCCTAAATGAAATAAGACCCCAGACCAGGCCCTTAAATGAAATAAGACTCCAGACCAGGCTCCTAAAAAAAACAGACCTCTAAATGAAAGAGGACCCCCAACCAGTCAAATAAAGAAAATCAAACTCCAGATCAAACTCATAAGGAAAAACAGACCTCAGATCAGGGTCCTAAATTTAATCAGACTTCTAGAGCTCTAAATAAAATCACACTCTAAAATAGACCCCTAACAAAAATCAGACCCTAGACCTTACCCCTAAAGAAAATCAGATCCCAGTCCAGACCGATAAATAAAAATCAGATCCCGGACCAGGCTCCTAAATAAAACCAGACCCCAGACCAGACCTATAGAAAATCAAACTCCAGACCTGGCTCCTAAAAAAAAGTCAGAACCCAGACAAGACCCCTAAAGATAATCAGATGCCAGACAAGGCTGCTAAATGAAATCAAACCCCAGAGCCCTAAATGAAATCAGACCCCAGATCAGACCCCTAAAGAAAATTAGACCCCAGAACTCTAAATAAAATCACACCCTTGACCAGGTTCCTAGGACCTTTTACATGAGGCTATAATTGGGGACAAATGTTCCTACAAACATCCATCTGGGTGATAATTGGCCCCTGTAAATGGCCTTTAAGCTGGCCAAGCTTTCTCTATAACTCCCACAAACCATACCTCACAATAATCCCATCGGAATTGTCCTATAAAATGGACCTCAATTGAGGTGGGTCTTGTGCTAATATGCCCTAAAGAAGATGTTTCTTGGAGCTTTTGTGGGTGTTCCTAGTAGAATTGGGGATTGGGTCTTAATCATGGGCAGAGTGCAACTGCAGCCACCTCACCTATATGTGACTGATAGATATGGGATCTGGGGTCTAGAGATGTGAAGGAGCCTCCAGGAAATTGTGTTTTCATGAACCTTCACACACTTTAATCTGGCCTTGCATGGTACAAGAACTGTGGGGGGCAGTCCATGCCTCAGAGATTGGAAGAACACCAAATATGGAAGTCCTGCTCTGCCCCCTCAGAACTTGCCCTAGTCATGAAACAGTGTACCCGTTTTTTGGAGCATTTCCTAAGATATGGCAGAAGTTTCATTTCAATATCCGCCTCTTCAGAAGACATTCAGGACAACCATGGACAAAGTGTCATCAAACCTAGAGATATAAAAGAAGATAGGATCTGGCTGACAATGTGGTGCCCAATCCTTATTCCGCTGTTGCATATGACATTGTGTCTTATGATGGTCCTATTTTCTGGCAGCTGAAACTCCTTTGTGGGTCCATCTTTACAGAAACTTTCAGTCGCACAACCTGATGTAGTTTCATACATGGTGAAATTACCTGTGAAGAATAATTTAAAAAATTCTAAGCATTGCACAAAATGTCACTGTCATCACCAGGACAGACTAGAAATGCACCTGAAATGAAAAAAAATAAGCACCTTCAAGAACAATCTCAATTAGAAATGTCTCTGCCTGCTCCCCCTGCACCACGTTTTGGCACTTTGGCTGTCACCGAGAGTGGCCTGGTCAGGTGAAGCAACCTGGAAGTCCCCCGCAGCCAAGTCCATCACCCTTTGCGGTGGGCTCTGGTGAAACTGGGGGGGCTCCTTAGGCTCCGCTCTCTGTTGTGGTCAGTGTCACCTCTCGTGGTGACCCAGCAGATCCACACTTGCAGTTGTGACAATGTGTTTACTGTTAACATACCTTTTCTTGAATCTATACAAATTGGCTATAGAGAAGAGCACTAGGTCTCTGGTGCCACCTGTTGGAAGCAGCATCCCTTACAGCCACATCCAATCCATTAAAACAAACCGGTAACTATTCCACTAGAAAGAGTCTCTGATTTGCGGACAGATGTTTTGGGGTGTTAGTTCCTCATCAGTGAAGAGCAAAGTTTTGGCAGGGTGAGAGTCCTTTAACACGGTACTGATGAGGGACAAAGATCTTGACACTGCTTTCTGCAGATGGGAAATGCTTTCTTATTGAAGAGTTACTGGCTTGCATTAAAAGTCCGGGTCTTGTTTCAAGTATTTTTAATGATTTTGATGTGACTGAAGGTACGCTACTTCCAATTGGTGGCACCAGAGACCTAGCCCTCTTCCCTAAAGCCTATTTGATTTCCCAGGGAGCATTGCATGAAATAAAGGTCTCCCTACAACTTTATGGTTCTCTCCTTTATGTGAATTTTTTCTCCCCTATAAGACTATTCACATAATCCATTTTTAACTCTGCTGTCCATCTGAAACAACTCTCTACTCGTAAATCCTCTGCTTCTCCCCTCTGCCAATCCCTATACTGGCTACTCATTGGTAAGCAAATTCAAGTGACTAACCCTGACCTACAAGGCTCTCCCTAACCTCTCCTCTCCATACATCTCTGCCTTAATCTCTAGATACCATCAATCACGCAATCTCCGCTCCTCACTGGACTTTCTTCTTTGCTCTCCTCTTATCAGCTCCTCACACAACCATCTCCAAGACTTCTCCCGTGCTTCCCCCCATACTCTGGAACTCACTGCCCCAACACATCAGACTCTCCTCCACTTTCACCAGCTTCAAAAGCAAGCTGAAAACCCATCTCTTCAGGAGCCTATAACCTACAATAACCATGCTGCCTCTACTCCACACCACAAACATGTCTGCCCCCCACCTTTTGTCTCTTTCCTCCCTTTTTGTAGATTGCAAGCTCCCACGGGCAGGGTCCTCTCTCTCACTGTACCAGATTGTAGTCATTTCTCGTCACCATTCTACTTGATTGATCTGTGTTTTGTATGTAACCCCCTTGAATGTACAGCGCCCTGGAACTAATGGCACTTTAAAATAGATAATACTAATAATAAAAGATGCGCCACCAAGCACATGTGTATATTAATCTGTAACTTCCAAGCCAAACGTGCCTCAACTAAGTAGATTGTTCATTACCAGTAAAGGAGCGCAAGTCACCTCCTTTCAATAGAGGACACAGTAGTAATCGGGACCCTCACCTTCTTCCTCTCAGTTAAGTAGAACCTTTGAGAGTTCTGCATTCAAGGGATTGTGGGCCACATATATGAACCTGTTTAGGTCTAAAACTCACTTTTTTGCCCATAGGTTACTATGTGTGTCTAGGTATACTTCTTGCTGTGCTTAGGCCACCAGGTCATCTGCAGTCCCAAACCAGCCTGTAGAGGCCTTTCTGCCCATAAGAGGTTAACAGCACCACCCCCATTTGACTCTTTTGTCCCATACATCTATGACATGAATCACCTTCTGTGGTTGAGGCGGTGTACTGAATGCATCGCTTCTCGTTGTCCGTGCATTCCATGATGTCAGATACTTGGCAGCCAACTGAATCAGTGGAGAAGCACACCGGGCACGTCACGCCATTTTCTTCATTTCTTTCAGATGGCCCTTAAAGACATTTTGAGAATTATGAGACAATAAAGCAACAGAAAGCTGTTCATCTTTGCCCTTTAAAACTGCAATTACCAGGACCTTTTTCTTTGCTATTCTGTATCTCCCTCTCTCCTGACATCAGCTTTGCACATGTACCCTGTTTTATCCCTAATGTTGCAAGGCAGGAACAAAAGGAAGTGGTATTAAAGAATACCTTGATAAAAGCCATATCTCTTTTGTTCACCTGATCTCCTGGGCTTGACACAATCTATACAAATTGGCTATAGAGAAGAGCACTAGGTCTGTGGTGCCGCCTGGAAGTAGCATCCTTTACAGCCACATCCAATCCATTAAAACAAGCCAGTAACTGTTCCACTAGAAAGAGTCTCTGATTTGCGGACAGATGTTTTGGGGTGTTAGTTCCTCATCAGTGAAGAGCAAAGTTTTGGCAGGGTGAGAATCCTTTAACACGGTACTGATGAGGGACAAAGATCTTGACACTGCTTTCTGAAGATGGGAAACGCTTTCTTATTGAAGAGTTACTGGCTTGGATTAAAAGTCCGAGTCTTGTTTCAAGTATTTTTAATGGTTTTGATGTGACTGTAAGGGACGCTACTTCCAATAGGTGGCACCAGAGACCTAGCCCTCTTTCCTAAAGCCTATTTGATTTCCCAATGAGCATTGCATGAAATAAAGGTCATTCACATAATCCATTTTTAACTCTGCTGTCCATCTGAAACAACTCTCTACTCGTTAAATAAAGCAACAGAAAGCTGTTCATCTTTGCCCTTTAAAACTGCAATTCCCAGGACCTTTTTCTGTGCTATTGTCTATCTCCCTCTCTTCTGACCTCAGCTTTGCACATGTCCCCTGTTTTATCCCTAATGTTGCAAGGCAGGAACAAAAGGAAGTGGTATTAAAGAATACCTTGAAAAAAGCCATATCTCTTTTGTTCACCTGATCTCCCGGGCTTGACACAGAGCTGCTTCCTGTGAGTGTAGACACAAAACTACGGAGCTTCAAGTCATTAAAAATCCTTTCTAGAAATGCAGGAAGCCCCACATTGTGGTTAGGGTTAGGATATTAGGCCTTTTTTAGGTTAATTAACCTCTTTGCATCGCTTTTTAGGCCCAGCGTTGCTTCAATATCATTCCTGGTCAATTGGCTAGGTCTGAAGTCATGTTGGCACTGATGGATCCAGAAGCCCTGCTGAGAGGTAAGTTAACCCTAAAAGTCCTAAACATCCTAATATAAAAAACAACTCCTATCTTCATTGGGAAAATCCAATAGGGAACAGAGGAAAAGAACAGGAGTCCAGCTCCCAACATAAAAAATGTGAAAAAAACCAAAACTTAACTTTTGCTTAATGCCTAGAATAAAAGTCATCCCATCCCTTTCCTTCAGGGGCTTTCAGCATTCCATGTAAATCTTTGTTCAGCATGCACATATACCAGCTATGAGTAAGGAATATGTCTGAAACGCATTAGTTGTTTTTTAACTTAATTTTTTTTCTAAGTATTTTTATTTTATGCTACAAGTAAAAGTTACGGTTTATTGCTTACATTTTTTTTATTTTGGGAGCTGGGCTTCTGCTCTCTCTTTCTTTTCTCTGTTGGGTTGTTCCAATGCAGACAAGAGTTGTTTTTTTCCCATGTACCATTTCCAATATGGAGCATTTGAAGCCGCGTGCACAACATATACGTGTATTAAGGTAAGCTGGACATGTATATTTTTTTCTTTCTATATTGGAACTAAAAACCCTAACCCCAATGTAACCCTAAAAACCCTAACCCCGATTGCCAGATTGGAGTCGGGAAGGAATTTTTTTTCCTGAACATGAGGACAATTGGCTTCTACCTCATGGGGGTTTTTGCCTTCCTCTGGATCAACACTTTATCACAACAGGCTGAACTGGATGGACGTCTGTCTTTTTTCGGCCATACAAACTATGTAACTATGTTAGGGTTACAGTTAGGGTTAGGAACAGAGTAAAAAAATCTAAGGTCTCGTAACTACCTGAACCAAAGTTTGGTCGAACTAGTGTTGAACCGAACAGGGACTGAATCGTGCAGCAGATTTTCTGAGCTGAGACCTCCATCTGTTCTTTTGGCACCACTTTCGAAGCACAATTTTAAGGAAATCTTTGAATAGGTTGAAGATTTGATGACGTTGTTACCTATGTTCTAGCAGATTCTATACATTTACAGATACCGTCTTACATGCAGGCATTGATGGAGTGCACGTGTCGGTGTCACAGCAGGACGAATTAATAGCCATGGTGCTATCCTTGCTTGTTATGGTGCCGGCAAAGTTACATTCACTGGATGAGCCGCACCTTCTTAGCACCTGCAAATTAACATTTCCCCCTGCAATAAAAATTTGTATTTATTACCACACGGTGACTTTTTTCGTTTTTCATTTTTGAAAACTCATCAAATCTATTAAAGAGAATGTGTGATCAGAAAATTACCTATTGGTTAACTCATGCTTTTATCTTAAACACGTTTTAAGAATTTTTGATTATACATTCTCTTTTTATTTCCCATATCACTATCAAGATTTTTTAAAAATTTGAAAGCCTGCAGGTTTTACTTTGGCCACTAGGGTTAATAATAGTCTGATACTTCCTGTTCTGTAGAGGAAACTTCTCAGCAGTCTCCTCATTATCAGCACAGGCAGAATTTCACTGAAAAATGACATCAATGTGTATAGATAACACAGGATCCACCATTCACAATAGGAGATATCACAACTTTCCCTTTCCTCCTCCCTGCAAACTGACTTGTTCTCAGGTCACAGAGCATGCCCACAACACTCTCCTCTAGAAGTCAATGGGTCTGCCTCTGTTCACAGGCTCTTATGTTCATGAAGCTGCTGTAAAGCATCTCTCTAAATGCTGTTAAAAGCAACTCAGGCAAGACGGCTGCTCCCATAATCATATCACAGGGCATTATGGGAAAAGAGCTGAAAGCTCAAGCGCTCTCTATTGGATGTAACCAAACCTCAATTTGCTTCTGACTCACCGAGTCTTTGGAAACCAAAAAGGGATGTGAGTCAAGCCAGTGTTGTTCATCTACAGACAACTGTTTCAGGGTTTTTGCCCTTCCTCAGTGCAGAGCAGAGCGATACTGGCTGGCTGGGTGGGAGGAAATGAGTGGCTCAGAAAGGGGACTATCTCTTCTTGGGGAGAGCACCATATAGACGTGTGGGGATTTGAAATTGCCTTTTTGTACCCCACTAGGCATCTGTATATCACAAGGCATTGTGGGAAAAGAGCTGAAAGCTCAATTGCTCTCTATTGGATGTAACCAATCCTCAATTTGCTTCTCACTCACTGAGTCTTTGGAAATCAAAAAGGGATGTGAGTCAAGCCAGTGTTATTCATCTGCAGACAACTGTTTCAGCATTTTTGCCCTTCCTCAGTGCAGAGCAGAGCTTACTGGCTGGCTGGTTGGGAGGCAATGAGGGGCTCAGAAAGGAGAATAGCTCTCCCTGGGGAGAACACCATATAGTTGTGTGGAGATTTGAAATTGCCTTTTTGTAGAGCTTAAAATCTCAAGTGCCCTCTATTGGATGTAACCAATCCTTAATTTGCTACTGACTCATTGAGTCTTTGAAAAGCAAAAATTGATGTGAGCCAAGTCAGTGTTGCTCATCTGCAAACATTTACATCCAACAGAGAGCGATTGAGCTTTCAGCTCTTTTCCCATAATGCCTTGTGATATGCAGATGCCTAGTGAGGTGCAAAAAGACAATTTAAAATCCCCACACACCTCTATGGTCCTCTCCCCAAGGATATATATTCCCCTGTCTGAGCCATAATCATATACAGACAACAGAAAACAAAAAACTCTACAATCAGAATATGTATCAGTATCTTGTTTTATTTGGAAAAAAAAATACTGGTGAAATATTTTCCCTTTCAAGCATATCGACATGGTAGAGGGGCTTCCCAACTCCCCCCACCTCCATAAGCTAGAAAAGAGAAATCCTTCTGGTGGACCCAGGGTGCATGTATTACTGTAGATATATATGAATAATTGGCTATTCAGTTAAAGAACTCCATCTAAGCAATAATACAACTTCTATCTGCTCTTGAGCGCAGCATTTTATCCGTTAGAGCAGAAGTTTGTGCTGCTTTTCCTACTATTAGAATGGACATGAAGTGGAAATCTTTGTCAGATATTTGGAGTTAAAGAGGTTTTCCAGGACTTTTTGTCTTGAAAGCCAAACCTTTGGATAGACCATCAATATCAGATTGTTGTGGGGTCCCACTGTGGCAACCCCTTCAATTAGATTACCGATGGAGCTGCCGAGATATGATCATCTGGTGTTAATGGGTTATCCTAAGGATAAAGCATAAATATTCCTGGGAAACCTGGAAACAAATTCTGGGAAACCCCCAAGTAACCGGTCATCCAGGCACCCACCACCATAGAAGTGTATAGAAATCTCCCACCTAGCGAGAAGAGTCAAAACATTACAAGCAAAGACTCGGGTAGCATACCTTACCACTTCCTCTAATTCTCAAATATGCGATCCTCAGCAAATATCAAATGCGTTTGCTAAGTACTATAGTTCCCTTTATAATCTCAGCTCAGATCCCGCATTGCCTCCAACGAGGGAGCAAGATATTGATTCCTTTTTGCAGGAAATCTCCTTGCCTTCCCTTACCCCTGATCAGCTAGTCTGGATTAATCGTCCATTTACCACTTCTGAAGTGGAAAAAACCATAAACCAATTGAAATGCAATAAGTCCCCTGGCCCAGACGGGCTTACAAATGAGTACTTTAAAATGTTTAATCCCCTTCTTTCACCACATTTAACGGAACTCTACCAATCCATCATCAAAAAAGGAGCACCTCCAGAGGAACTGCTAAGTAGCACTATAGCTACAATCCCAAAACCTGGGAAGCCAGCAGACCTAGTCTCAAATTACAGGCCCATCTCCTTATTAAATTCAGATGTAAAGGTTTTCTCAAAGATCCTGGCCGATAGGCGTAGTACTATACTTCCTGCTCTGATCCACAAAGATCAAGTAGGCTTTGTGAAGGGCAAACAAACAAGAGATGGCATCAGACGAGTATTAGACGTCCTTCAAATCGCATCAAAGCAGAGTTTACCTTTTACCGTGCTTTCGTTAGACGGTGAAAAGGCCTTTGACCGTATTAATTGGATGTACATGGAAAAAGTGTTTCATAAATTCGGCTTTGAAGGTAAAAATCTATCTGCCATCTTATCCCTGTACTCTACCCCTTCTGCAAAAGTCTTTTTCGTCGGGATCCTTTCAAGAAATTTTCTACTAATGGACGAGGAAAAGGACCCCCTGCCCGCTCATATTGATTTATGTATTGCCCCCGGGCTGCACATTTGGAAATCAAAACCCAAAAAGGGCATAACAATCAATGGCGAGATACAAAAAAATCAGTCCTACGAGATGACTATTGTAATGACACAGCAACCCGAAACCTCGACCCTGCACTTTTGACCTTCTTTAAAAATAGATATCCCCTCTTTTTCATATTACAAATGAAACATGACAAAATCCTTTCTTGCCGATCCACTGCGCCCTCATTAAAAAACCAACTTTCAAACTACGGGTTTTATAGGGGGCTGAAAAATCTGTTAAGGCCTGGGAAAAATTAAAATATCCCCGATATACAGGATAATACTTGGAAATTTAAAAATATTGCTTCCTTTATATCAACGAGACTAACAGACTCTCCCAACTTCCACTATCATGGTTAGCGCGCAATAATTCTAAAATGTTGCTCTTCCCCGGGTCTTTATGTGGCACGGCTTTACCATTCCAGTTTCCAAACCTTTGTTGACCAATTTTCCAGAACCTCTTGTTGAAATTTATATGGCGGGCGAAAAAGCCAAGGTTTCAAAAAAATATTTATATGGGGAAAAGTTCTGAGGGGGGGACTTCGGTTCCTAACCTATTACAATAAAACCCTAGTTCTATTCTGGAACCCGTGTTCTACTTTTGGAACTCTCCGAAAAACATCACTGGCAACAATTGAAAATATCAAAATCAAAAGGTTTATTTAAAGTTGTTTTTTTGCTATGCTTTGTGGGGGCCCCCTAAGATATATGATTTATTAACCCTTTCCAAAACAGCAGATGTATGGTATAAATATGTGCCCAAAAAAAAAAAAGTAACAATTAACCACGTCCTGCCCTCTTTCGGCTCTACAAATTATCCTGCTGAAAATCCAATACTCGTGGATTCAGCAGGGAATCCAAAAGTAGGAGATATATTTCACAAGGCCGTTAGACCCCAATTTGAAAAATTAGTGCAGAACTATGCCCTCCCCAAAACAACACTTTTTGTATACCCTTCAACTCGGCTCTTATCCCGACTCAATGCCTACTCTATGGCCCAAGCCTCCCCACCATACATAAATACCTTCAAAAAAAAGGGGGAAAGATAGAAGGTTTATCGATAGCTGCAAACCTTATCGAGTCGTACGAAGACAAACCCAAAAAATCTGTAAAATGGGGAAAAAAAATTTTCCCCTGACACGAGAGGACTGGCTAGGGGCGGCCAACGTGGGGCTCCAAACATTCGAGAGTGCAAAAAATGTGGAAATGGTTAGAAAAATCCTCTTAGATGGATTTGACCCCGAGTAGAATCTCGCAAATGACCCTGGGGTCTCTCCCTTTTCTGGAGACAAGTGGCGCAAAAGGTTTTATTTTTCCATTGGGGAGTTGCCCATGTACAACCCCTTGGAAAAATTAGAAGTCCCTCTGGAAATTTTTCAGTGGCGAATTTTCCTTCACCCAGAATTTGGGAATTTCTAGACCTACTTTGGCGAGTCCCCAGTCCCCTTTCCCCAAGCCTCTCCACTCTTTAATTGCTATTAGAAGGGGAATTTCAGCCCGTTGGAAAACTTACATCCACCAAACATTAAAGAAAAAAATCCAAAGAATCAAAAAAACAAAATACCATTTGTGGGGACCACCCGGGGAAAAACCCCCACACCTTTTAAACCCAAAAAACGAGACACCTTTGGGGTGCCCTGGCCCCACATCCAAATTTTTTAAATATAGCATTATAACATAGGGGGGTTTGCACCCCAAAGTCAGGCGCAAACGGGGAAATTTTTTTGAAAGGGTTTAAAAACATTTTTGTTTTTAAAATTGGAACCTGGGGTTTCCCTTTTTTAATTCAGCCTTTTGATTGTAAAAAAATTTTTTTTCCCGGGCCGTAGTGTACATGGAAACTTTTTCCCCCTTTTTTTCCCTTAAACCCTCCCCCCCACCTGGAGTTTGTTTTTTAAACTATGTCTTTTTTCTTGAAAACTGCATTTTTCAAAATCAAATACATTTTTATGCAAAAAAAAAAACAAAAACAAATCTCCCACCTTGGCCATCCCCTTTATATATCTCTCTATATGTCGTACAGTCTATTATATTCCTGTGGGACCAGTACACATGGGAAAAGAAAAAACACTAGACCGGGGGGCTTTCCCTACAGGGAAATAGACATGCACAAAAAGGAAAGTAAGGTAAAAACTATTCTTTTAAAGGAAATCTCCGGGGTTGTTACCAGAAGAAACTTTGCAAAAAAATTTGGGAAAATCCCATGTTATTTTCTGTTCACACGATCGTTTGGCGCTTCTGTCGGCAGTTTTAACAAATTTTTTTTAGAACTTTTTCCAAATTTTTTCCAAAAAAGGCGCTATTCTTGCTTTTTAAAGTAAATTAAAAAACCGGGGGAAGAACCGCAAAAATTCTTCTTTGGGAGCAAGGGGGCCCAAAAATGGGGAACCCCAATCAGGCCCCTTTTTTGGGGTCCAAAACTGCCCGGAATCCAGCACCGTGCTGCGATTTTTTCTTTCTTGGGGAACCCCAAACCGGGTTTTTTTGTTTTTATTTTTTTCGGAAAAGGCAAAACGTCCTGCTAAAGGCTGACACAAAATGATCCATTTCCTACAGATGGCAAAAAAAATTTTTTCCGGGAAACAAACTTAAACCCACAGAAATTTTCCCCTAAAAAGGGAATTGAAAACCCATTAGGGAGCGAAGTAGAATAACAGTTATATGGATACTATTCTAATGTGTATTATGTCATTGTATTATGTTATTATGAAATTATTATGCTGTTACTCTACTGTATATATCATTATAAGTTTTGTACGGGTTGGAAAAAAGACAGTTTCCATCAAGTTCCCAACCCAAAAAGGGGGGGAAAATTGGGGGGGAAAGGGAAAGGGGGACAAAGGATGTTAAGCACAAACCCCCCCACTGGTGAATGGCCCCGGGAAAACCCCTAAGGGAAGAAAACCAACTGTTTCCCGGGGAGCCCCCCCCCCTGACCCCAGAGCCGGGCCAAACCGCCCGGATCCAGAATTTTACATGGTTACGTAAAGCATTAAAATTCTTCGTTTCAAGTACCATAAAACTCGAGTTTAAGCCGACCCAAATATAAGCTGAGGCCCTACTTTTTTCCACAAAAACCGGGGGGAAAACTTTTTGGGCTTGATATAAGCCAGGGTGTCCCCATAGGGAAAATATAGGCAGGTATAAAGGGAAATTTAATGTCCCCCCTAGGGAGGTATAGGGAGTTTAAAGTCCCCCCTAGGACAGGGAAAAGGCAGGGTATAGGCGTTTTTAATGGGTTTTTCCCCAAAAGGCAGGGAAGGCCCGTTTAAAAGTCCCCCATAGGGATATAGAGGTGGGATACAGTTTAATGTCCCCCCCCTAGGCAGTTCAATGTCCCCCATAGGGGGTTTTAGGGGGGTATAGGCAGGTTTAAAAAGTCCCCCCTAGGCAAAATAGGCCTTTGGGTTTGGCATTTAAATTTTTCCACCAAGGGGAGGTTTTTAGGCAGGTTTTAAGGGGAAAGGGATAGGTCCCCATAAAGTTTTAGGCCCGGTATAAGGGGAGTTTAAAAGTCCCCCCCTAGGCAGATATTTTCAGGGAAAAACCCGTTTAATGTTTCCCCCCTAGGCAGGTATAGGCAGTTTAATGTCCCCCCTAGGCATATATAGGTGGTATAGGCAATTTTTTGTCCCCCCTTTAAACAGTTCAATGTCCCCCCAAAAGGTGATATAGGCTGGGATAGGCAGTTTAATGCCCCCATAGGCAATAGGTGGTATGGCAGTTTTGTCCACCAAAAGGCAGGTTTAGGCATGTATAGACATTTTAAATGCCCCCCATGGGGCGGTATGGAGCTATATGTCCCCCTAAGCGGGCTAAGGAGTAATTGCCCCCAAAGGCGGGTTTAGGCAGGTGTAGGTCCTCTAGCCGGGTATGGAGGGTATAGGTCCCCCTGGCAGGCTTAGGCCCCATGGATTTCCCCCTGGCGCTTCTTAAACCATTTAAGAAAAAAGACCAGGTTGGGGGGGGGGAGGGGGGGGGGGGGGGGGGGGGGGGGGGGGGGGGAGGGGGGGGGGGGGGGGTGGGGGGGGGGGGGGGGGGGGGGGGGGGGGGGGGGTGGGGGGGGGGTGGGGGGGGGGGGGGGGGGGGGGGTGGGGTGTGGGGGGTGTGTGGGCCGGGGGGGGGGCGCGGGGGGGGGGGGAGGGGGGGGGGGGGGGGGGGGGGGGGGGGGGGGGGGGGGGGGGGGGGGGGGGGTGGGGGGGGGGGGGGGCCACCGCAGTGCCCGACGCTGTCAGGTACCCTTTTATTTAAATCGCTCCCCGAGGAGTTCATATAACTGAAACGTCCCTGGTGCCGGGGGGCCCTCGCGCGCCCGATGCCCACAGTGATCAGTTAAGCCAAGGGGGGGTTTTTCGCACTTTTTTGTGCTGAAAAACTCGGCTTATCTCGAGTAATTCGGTTTTTTCTAAGCCTTTCTTTAAACCCCAACTTTTTGCTGTCGGCCCTAGGCGTATTCCAAGATTAAGTTCTCACGTGAAGAATCTTCTCCCCTGGAAATTAATCCTTTTTTCTCTATCGAAGGGAATGTCCCTTGTCTTTTTAGGGGGGTTCCTTGAAATAATTTTCCCCTATTTTTGTGAGCCATTTTATATTTAT
>JAODAL010047084.1:0-30276 GCA_025379985.1 Phyllomedusa bahiana | reverse complement strand
TTATTTAGCCACAGAAACTAGGAGCCGTTCGCTTCAGTACTAGGTGTACATACATCGTGCGAGCATATGACTAGCTACAACATCCGGTTTAGGTAGGACAACTTCCTGGTGGGCGGCATTTGTTTGTACTCTGAATACACGCAGCAGTAATTAGCATGTTAGGTAAGTCAGCTGTTTTTTTTGGGTTCTTTTTATTTCTTAGCTGCTATACATTTAAAACCCTCCCTGGAATCTATTTTCTTGTCCCTTAATGAAGCACTTCAAGTGAAACGCTCATCAGGTTGGCTCTTTTTTCTTATCTTTTTTTGCCACTATGTCACTTTCTCTATGATTAAGTTATTTATCTGCCAATAGCAATTTTTTGAATGCATACATTGTATTATATAGACTTATATGTATTTAATTAGAGATACTTATATTTTTTATGATGAAGTTATTTAAATAGGCCCACATTTTTGAAAATATTGTGATTAATATTAATATTTTGTTATTTTTTTATTTACTTAGGGTACCCCAAAATTTAGTGTCAAATTGCAATATTTTTGGGACTTTGATCAGTATTTACACATATATTTATTGTATTAAATTTATATGTATTAAATTGTCACTTTTTTACACTTACACTTTATTGATATATTTATTGTTTATGATTGATTTTTTGATCATTTTGTGCCATCATACTTTGCTCTGTAATTATATGGTTTTGTTTTTTTTGTTTTTTTTTTATCAGTCACTATACTGAAATTATTTCTGGCAAATTTACATAAATTATGAATTAACTATGAAACAATTACTCATTATTTCTGGGTTCGTTCTTTTTTCCCATATGTAAATTGAATGAATTTTTTTATTATATATATAAATTTTTTTTTATTCTATTATGAAAGTGTTTAGCGTTATTATCGACAAAGTTGAAATCGGGGACAGTTTTTTTTGGTGATCGAAATTTTTAATCAGCGATAATTTAGGTTAAAAACTTCAAACATCTATTTAAAATCGCCTATTTTCGCGCTTTTCCTGTCTTTTTTGGCGGCCAGCAAAATCAGATTACAGAATAGAGCAGGGGAGATGTGTTGCGAAGTCATGACGGGATGTGTATGGTTGCGATTGGCGGGGAAAATAATAGACCTCTTTTTACAAAGAACAGCTTTTCCTTTTTTCAGCCTCATGTCTCCAGCCTCAAGCAAAAATGGACGGCCTCTGCTTGGACCAAAAAGCTCACGAAATTATTATATTTCTCACAGAAAAACTTTTACTATTAGCTGTGATCCTTAAAATTTTAGTTAGATTAGGTTTGGAAGATTTTATAATTAGGTTGAAATTTTTAAGGAGCCCCTACCCCCTGTAAAGTCACGGGGGGG
The DNA here is from genome assembly GCA_025379985.1 of Phyllomedusa bahiana. Classification (NCBI taxonomy): domain Eukaryota; kingdom Metazoa; phylum Chordata; class Amphibia; order Anura; family Hylidae; genus Phyllomedusa; species Phyllomedusa bahiana. The sequence continues at coordinate 28,915 of JAODAL010047084.1, read as the reverse complement.
AGCGGAGGGGGCCCCCGTGGGCAACACAGACACTCATAAAGAATACTGGTTTAAGTTCCCCAAAAAGACTTAGGTAGACATTGCACTGCAATAGCTTTTTTATTAACAGTTTTCTATTGAAATTTTTCCTGATTTTGGGCAGCCTAAACCCTATAGGAACAATTTTTTTCTGTAACTGAGGCCCTTTTTTTTTTGGTGCAAAACCCCACTTTTATTATCAGTAACATTTCAAAGGTGTTCATTTTAAATTTTGCCCATCCCATTTTGTTGATATTCCCCCCTTGCACTTAAATTTGAATCCACAATTTTTTTTCACCACGGGTGAATTAAAAAGTCCAAAAATATTTTGTATTAACAATACATAGCAGATACGGTTTTTTGATTTTGGCGACTACGCTTTGTTCATTGAGGCACTTGACTTAAATCTGAATACAGCAATTTTATATACCAGGGGTGAATTGAAAGGTGCCAAAAAATACTTGTATTAAAACGAATACATAACAGATACTGTTTTTTTATTTTGGCCACCACAGCTTTTTTTATGAGGCAGCTTGCACTTAAAATTTAAAATACAGCAATTTTATAGTCCCACGGTGTTTTAAAAGGTGAAAAAAATCCTTGATTATCCGAAACTTTTCAGATACATGTTTTTTTACTTTGGCGCAGGCCAGCTTTGTTGTACATCACTTTGCAGTTAAATTTAATTCAGCAATTTTTAGTCACCACAGGTGAATTGATAGGTCCCAAAAATCCCTTGTATTATCCGAATAATTTAGATACGTGTTTTTTCACTTTGGCCAGGCCAGCTTGTTGTGAATCACTTTGCATTTATATTTGAACCCAGCAATTTTGTTTTAAATTTGAGGGATTTGGAAAATACTTGATTTGCCGTTTTTTAATAAGCATTTTCCAAAAACCCTTTTCCCCTACCTCTCAAATTTTTATATTTCTGAATGGAGAAAAATTTTCAGGGGGTAAGCGGCAAAGAGGGGGGTAGGACATGGAGGGGGTTTACGAGAAAAGGGTGCTCCTTCCAGTGCTGCACAACACCACGCCAGGGGATCGTCATTGCAGACCGTCGGGCCTGCATCGGGGGTCAGGCCCTGTGAATCTCAGTAACGAACCGTCGCCAATTACCCTTCAGTGGTTAATGAACCCTGCCCCAATCTTACCCCTCGTCCTCCCAGTCAGGGCCCAAAAATGTATCTTCACCACCACACCGTCCAAATAAACAGCCCCAAAAAAACAACTCGTGTACCACCAATGTGGATAAACCATTTTCTGAAGACCTCTTTGATGATAAACGGTTGGGGGCAGAAGGCATGAAAAAAAAAAAGGCCAAAGAGGTGATTTTCTCTCTTGATCCCCTTACTGATCCATAGGGAGGAAAGGAAGCCCCCAATCGGGAAAAAACCCCCGGGCGGTCGGCAACGCCTTGCAGTCCCTCTTGCTTCTAGCCCCCTCCGATGCAGAATGCCCAAAGACGAAGACCTGTGTTTTATGATGATGATGAGAATTTCGGATCCAAAGTGGGCTTTTTAGCAGAATTTGCTTCGGCGGTCACACTGGGCGAGAGGAAGATGAGGGGGGATGTCAGTACAGGGCCCCTCTCAAAAAAAGGGGAGGGCGGGGCAGAAGCCCTGATATGATTCCGCCAGACCGGTCACGAAAACCCGCTCCTCGCTTTTCACCCTCAAAAAAGTCCAGGACCTTCAAGCCCGGGCCTTTTTGACCAAGCCCCTTTAACACCAGCGATGTCAATGCCCCCTATGCCGTAAACGCATAATAGAGGCAAAAAACCTTAGGTGGTTAACCACCACCAAAAGTCTAGCACAGCAGCGAATGCATTAGTTAAATGGGGCAACACTTGGCCAAAAAAGGCCAAAAAGACGCCGGGGCCTCCCCCACGTCACCACCCTCTTCCCGCCTCCCCTCCCCGCCCCACCACCAAGCTTTTTCAGGTCCCCGTTCCCCCAGAGTCATGATCAGGGATCAGCCCCCGCTTTAGCCTCCACCGTCGCCCTACACCAGCACCCCCAGAGACCCCCTCCCACCCCTTCTCCTTCCGCCAGTTTTTACGACCGCACCCGACAGGGGCCCTCTAGCGCCCCCCTTCTGTCTTCCAGGTTTTTGGGGGAGAAAAAAAAACACTTTTTAACCCAAACCATCCCAAAGCCAAAAGCCTGAATGTCGGCATTGCCGCTTTTGACCGAAATGGCTTTCCGTCTGGGGGCACAGATGGGTTCCGCCCCGTCATGGGCCCTTGCCTGCCCCAATACCAGATGCCGACAGGCATTTCTTTGCCAGAAAAGCCGCCCCCGCCCTGGGCCGCCACGGGTCCCCTAAAAATTTTTAAACGCGTTGCTGCCCTCTGTGGCCGGGAAAAATCCCTCTACCACCCACACATGGACTTAAGCACGGCCCAAGGCCGCTATAAACCCTTTAAAATCACTGGGTAGTGGGTGGATTCCTGGGGGGTGACGGTGGCTTCAGCTCGCGCACCCATTTAAAATACAGGGGGTGGTGCAGGGGTTCTTTCCCCCAAGGTCCCCGGGGGCATCACGTGCCAGGAAAAACCCGGCCCTGTTAAATTAAACTTTTGGAGACCGTCCAACACAGGTCAGGAGCTGTGGATGGTTTCTCCGCAAGGGGAAAACCCAAAGGGGGGGGCTGTGGTTGCCAAAAACCTTGTGCCGGGCCCAAGGTGGTTTTGCAAATAAGGGTTGGGAAATCTGCTGGCCCCCCCTTAAATGGGTTAGGCGGGAGCACATCCCTTGCCGGGAACAGGGTCTAAACCTTTCTTTCCCAAAAATTTTCTAAAGACCCAAACCCGGGTTGGACTCCCTGCTGAGGAAGGCTCGAAGGGTCTAATTTCGAAAATTCCCCCGTTCGCAAACCCTGCTTCGCCGTTACTGCGTTGCGCGTCAGCTGGGCCTCCCCGTAAAACCTTTCTCATTTTTTGTTGGGGGCAAAAAGCGGGAATTTTCCACCCTCCCCCAATGCTCCAGTTTTTTGGGGAGAAAGGGGCAATGCCTTAAACGAGTACAAAGGGTCCACAGGGCCCCCTGAAAAACAGGGGTTGCGGACCTGGGGGGTTTTTGGCCCCCGAGGGGGGAGGCAGGTAAAAGGGAGCTTTTGCCCCAAACCTTGCCAGTTTTTAAAGACCCAAAAGAGTCATTTGCGGCCCTTTTGCCCTTGTCAGCATGAGCATTGGGGTGATTTAGTTATGGAAGGGATTTTTGGGAACTCGAAAAAAACCATTTTTCCCCCCAGCGACGGAGGAGGGACGGAAAAACAGATCCCGGAAACAGGGGCCTTTCCCTCCGCCCAAACCCATAAAGGCCCGACAGTTTCTCAAATTTCAACGGTCTTCTTTTAGGCAGTGGTTGGGGGGGTCCGAGTAGGCAAGGGGGGCCCATCATTTCTCAGGGTGAATTTCTCGGGCAATCAGGGCGTTTTTGAAGTTTGTGCCGGGGGCAGCGGGGGGGAAAGGAGGGGGGAAAAGAGGGGTATTCCTAGACCCCGAGGTTACCAAACGTCCCGCCTTGGAAAGAGGTTTGACGCAAATTTTTGAGGTGGAGAGGGAAGGGTAGAGAAGTTTCATTTTGTATTTCCCCCTTCGACCCAGGGGTTTGGGAAATCAAGGCCCATCTCTAAATGAGTGTTTTGGGTTGCCCCATTTCCCCAACATGAACCTCCCCAAAAAAGGCCCACCCAAAATGAACAAAAATTTAAACTGGGGGGGCCCACCCCCGGGACCCCCGGAAAAAAAACCCAAATCAGCATTTCCCTTTCCACCCACCCAAAAATAGAGAGTAAAATGCAGGAAATGGAGACCTTGTGATTGAACAACTGGGGGCATCTGTTGCGTTGCCTTAGGGTTCCCCAAATTCAGGGGGGGAAAAAACACACGACGTAACAGCATAGAGTGCCAAAGTGCGTAACCGGAAGCGGGCGGGAAGGGGCAGAAGCCAAATGGGTGACCCTGCCAATTTTTGTTTACCACCTCACCAACCATCCCATTGCGGGGAAAACACCCAAAACCACAAAAGAGATCAGCTTAAAGACCCATTTTTGCACGACAAACTGCGTCTAAACCCCGATGTTTTTGATTTGTTGGGGGCCCCCAATAGACTTCTGGGTATCCAAAATGGACGAAGGGCCCGAGCTGGCTCTTTCACCCCCTTTAGGGGGTTTTGCCCTTCCCCAGCAGCCCAGCGTTCATATCGGGAGGGGACCTTCGCAAGCGGAGGATTAAATTACAAAACAAACCTTTCCGGCTTTTCCCCCAATAATGGGATCGTTGGGGATTTTTCACAAGATGAATCAGGCATGGATCTCTGGAATGTTTTTGGCCCCCAATTGCCGAGGCCCCCGGTTTTAGTTGCCGGTCTACTTCACTTTTCCCTCTTCAAACGGGAAATTTTCCCCTTTTGGAAAAATTTTTTTTTAAAATGAAAATTTTTTAAAACGGGCAATTTTTATTCCCCTTTTCCCAACAGTTCTTTTTGGGGTTTTTGGGCTGGGGGAGAATTTTAAAGCAGAAAGGTTTCATGACAACCCCCGAAACCCCTTTTTACTCTTTTTAAATTTTTAAAGAATTTTTTTCCCCATTGTCAATTTTTTTTGGGGTTTCATGTTGCGTGGATCCCCCTTAAATTTTTGGCCCTTTGGGAACAAAAAATGTGGCTTTTAAGTGGCTTTTCTCCCTCACAGTTTTAATAGTGGCTGAGAAGTCATTTTATAATTTTTGGGGGTCATGTACGTGAGTTTACGGGCAATAATAAAGGCCCTTTTTGGGAAAACAAAAATTGTGGTTTTTAAAAAGTGGCATTTCTCCCTAAACAATTGTAATTATGGCGAGAAGCCCAATTTTTTATAATTTTTTGTGGTAAAGTAGTTGTGAAAATACAGCAATAATCATGGCCCTTTGGAACAAAATTTGGCTTCTAAGTGGCTTTTCCCCCCAAAATTTTTTAATAGTGGCTGAAAAGGGTAAAATTTATAAATTTTTTGGGGTCATGTACTGTGAGGATACAGCAATAAAAAAGGCCTTTTGGGAAAACAGAAAATGTGGCTTCCTAAGTGGCATTTCCCCTCACAATTTTTAAATAGTGGCTGAGAAGTCTTTATTTATAATTTTTTGGGGTCTTGTAGCTTAATACAGCAAAAAACATGGGCCCTTTTGGGAACGAAAATGGGCTTCAAAGGGGCTTTTCCCCTTTAAAAATTTTTTTAACATTTGGCGGAAGTCATTTTTATAAATTTTTTGTTTTCATGCTGTTTGAAAGGGCAGCAAAACTACAGGCCTATTAAAAAAAAAAATTGTTTCTAACGGACATTTTTTTTCTTCACAATTGTCCAAAGGGGCTCAAGGGCCCAAGCTTTAAATTTTTTTTGGGGGCCCATTTTGCTTTGAAATGCAGCAATACTACATTTTTTTAAAATTAAAAAAATGTTGTTTTTTTAAAAAGGACATTTTTTTTTCACAATTTTTCCAAAGTGGCTAAAAGGGTCATGCTTTGAAATTTTTGGGGGGCCCATTTTGCTTTAAAAAGCACTATACTACACCCTTTTTAAAAAAAAAAATGTTGTTTTTCAAAACAGACTTTTGGGTTTTTTTCCCCTTTCCCCCCCCAAATTGTCAAGAGGGGCCAAAAGGGGGGAAGGGGCTAGTCAGAAACAGGAATAGGTAGGCCCAATAAAAAGGACACTTTTATTCCAAAAGGGATTTTGTTTTTGAAGATCTTTAACATACTATCAACCCCTGTATTGAAAACCCAAAAAAAAACCCAAATTAAAAAAATAAAAAACCAAAGAAAGGTGGGTTTCCCAAACCAAATTTTAAAATTTTTTTTCAAAAAATTAAACAACTAAAAAAGCTTGAATGAACAAAATAGTGGAAAAAAAATTCCTCTGAATTGAACCAAGGGAGGAAGGAAAAGGCCCAAAGATGTAGGTTTTTCCCCGGGAGGACATGGAGAAAGGAGCCCCCCAGGACAGAAAACAAAGTACAGAAAACAATTTTCCTTTCCAAAGCATTGAGTAAAATAAGAAAAGAATGCCCAAAAAAAAAGGGCACCTGTGTGGAACAGAAGCGTTAACCACGAGTATTTCCAAGTGTAGCTCAATTGGTCCCCACTCATACGGGGGGGCAAGCGCTACCCAGGACAGGGACAGTATAGTCCCGTGAAAAATAAAATGGTGGTTGAAAGACTCCTTTTTCGGCACTTTTTAAATGAGGGGGTCATGCAGGTTTGGGGCTCATGCTTGGCCAGGACATGTATAGTCAATGTCCAGTTCAACTAAAATGGTGGATTAAAGACTCCTTTTTCCCGCACTTTTCAAATGTGGGGGTCATGCAGGTTTGGGGCCATGCTGTGGCCCAGGACAGGTAAGCAATGTCCCGTGAAACTAAAATGGTGGTTGAAAGACTCCTTTTTCCGGCACTTTTTAAATCTGGGGGTCATGCAGGTTTGGGGCTCATGCGTGGCCCAGGGGCAGGTATAGTCAATGTCCAGTTAAAACTAAAATGGTGGTTGAAAGACTCTTTTCCCGGCACTTTGAATTGTGGGTCAGACAGGTTTATTGGTCATTCTGCGGTACAGGACAGATATAGTCAATGTCCAGTTCAACTAAAATGGTGGTTTAAAGACTCCTTTTTCCGGCACTTTTTAAATGTGGGGGTCATGCAGGTTTGGGGCTCATGCTGTGGCCCAGGACAGGTATAGTCAATGTCCAGTTCAACTAAAATGGTGTTGAAAGACTCCTTATTCCGCACTTTTGAATCTGGGGGTTCATGCAGGTTTGGGGCTTTGCTGTGGCCCAGGACAGGTATAAATAAATGTCCAGTTCAAATAAAATGGTGGTTAAAAGACTCCTTTTTCGGCACTTTTAAATCTGGGGATCATGCAGGTTTGGGGCTCATTTTTGCGTTCCAGGACAGGGATATTCAATGGGCCAGTTCAAGTAAGATGATGGCTCAAATCATACTGCCTTCTGGCACTGTTTAATTTGTGGGTGATGCAGGTTTAAGGGTCATGCTGTGGTACAAGACAGGGAGAGTGACTGTTGGGTGTTTTTTTTTCTGTGGGCTTTTATAACCTAAGTGTGTTAGCTAAGATGTAGCACGTATCCATTTTGTCTGTTGTGGAGTTAATTCCAGCTCTCCAGCCCTATTGGGTGGAAGAATGAAGTATTTGTTGCTCTCCATTACCGAATTTAATGGTCATCGCTCCATAATCGACTGTCACTATCGACTATATTGTCGATGATGGTTCAGACTATCGGTCCATCTCGACCGATGTCGATGGCCAACGCAATCGCTCAACACTAATTACGAATAAAATTCTTTTTTTGACATTTGTGTCTGTATAATTTAGGACTGCTGGGGGTCTTGCACATAGTAGTTAGATAGGATTAGTAGAGTTGATGCATAGTGCTGATTGAGGCCTAATATATGATTTAAGGGCTTTTTTCTTTTTTGGTTTGTATTCAACCCCATAGAAATTGACAACATCCTTTATAACAGCATTTCCTTACAAACCATTTTAATAAAAAATTGTTGCATCTTTATTAGCGATAAACTTAATTTATTTACAATGGTGTTTATCTTTGTCTTAAAATGTTCAATATTTTCATGCATTTTATATTTTTCTATAAGTCATTGGAACAAAATAAAAAAATATTGTCAGTATATTGTTTATGGCCTTTTCACACTGATACATTCAAAAGATACTGCAGCATTTTGAGGAAGAATGAGTTACATTCAGTCTCTTTGTGCTGTTAAGCATGAAGGAAGGAGACTATTTTCATGCTTTGGTCTTTATTTTCTACGTACATTCAAATACACTTTAGCGATAACAAGAGACATAGCTAAAGCAGGGCAATAGTTCGAAATAAGATGGCTCCTGGCAAGTGCAGAAGCTGTGAGCTCAATTGCTCCTACAAGGCACCTATGGGATCATATTACAAGACAGCAAGAAATTTCTGGGCTACTGAACCTGCCTGGAGCTGTATTAGAGAAACATGCAGGTCCACATGTAAAAACAGTGGTATAATTTTAGCCAGTGTCTAAGGTAAAGGTTACATTCAACTTCCCTGCCATTATCTTTGACATTGGATTACATTTCAACACTTTGTCTAAGGTCTGAGACTGTGAAGCAGATATTTGCTATTTTTAACATACATAATTTTTTAAACATACACAGTTTTTTTTTTTAAAACTCACATATTATAAATGTGTCACTAGCCAATCACCAAATCCCCAAATAATTTGAACTTCAATTTTTATTCTAGGGTAAATGATTAGTAATTATACTGCACAGCAACACATACAATGATAAAAGGCAAAAATACATTGATCTAATATAAGCTTTTCATTCTGGGAAGCTGGGTGAAAGATAAACTTCATGGACTTCATATATGAGCATTAAAGTGGTCCCTCAACATACAATAATAATTGGTTTTGGGATGACCATTGTATGCTGAAACCGTAACTATGGAAAACTGGTAACTAGTGTTGAGTGATTACGTTGGCTATTTTTTTTTTTTCCCGACATCGGGCGATAGTCGGATTGTCGGCCCCCACTCGATAAGGTTTTTCGATTGTCGATAGTTCGATCATCTCCGGATGACATTTTTAAAGTCTATGGGAGAGCAACAACCAACCTTCATTTCTTACACCCAAAGAGGGCTGGAGAGAGCTCGGAATTAATATCCACAACAGTAAATGGATATGTGCTAACATCTTAGGACTACACACTTTAGGCTATATTAAAAGCCACAGAAAAAAGTCAAACCCATTCACATCCCGTCTTGTACCACAGCATGACCCTTAAACCTGAAATCACACCCACAAATTAAAAAGTGCCAGTAGGCAGTATTTATTTGAACAATTCATTTTTACTTGAAAAGGACATTGATTATCCTGTCCTGGAACGCAGAATGACCCTAAAAACCTGAATGACCCAAGGATTAAAAGTGCCGAAGAAAGTAGTCTTTAAACACACATTTTAGTTGAAAATGGACATTTGACAATACCTGTACTGACGCAGCATTTGACCTCTACACTGTCTGACCCTCAGAATAAAAAGTGCCGCAAAAAGGAGTTCTTTCAAACCACCTTTTAGTTTGAACTAGGACATTGCTAGAACTGTCCTGGAACCGCAGAATGACCATTAAACTTTTCCTGAACCCAGATTTAAAATGCCGGAAAAAAGGTAGTCTTTCAACCACCATTTTAGTTTGAACTGGACATTGGACAATACCATGTCCGAGGACCGCAGCGATGACCCTTAAACCTGTTTTTTCTGGGACCCACAGATTAAAAAAGTGCCGGAAAACAAAGAGCTTCAACACATTTTTAGTTTCACTGGACATTGCCTAGAACTGTCCTGGACTGCCTTTTTATCAGTTATGACCATTAAACCTGTCTGACCCCAGATTAAAGTACCGGAAAAAAGGAGTCATTTCAACCACCATTTTAGTAGAACTGGACATTGACAAACCTGTCTGGACCGCAGCATGACCTTAAACCTGTCTGACCCACAGATTAAAAATTGCGGAAAAAAGGAGTCTTTCAACAACCTATTTTAGATTGAATGACATTGAATTTTTCGTGTCCTGGACCGCAGTATGACCATTACACCTGTCTGACCCCCAGAGTAAAAAGGGCTGGAAAAAAAGGCGTCTTTCAACCACCACTTTAGTTTCACTGAGACATTTGACTATACCTGTCTGGACGCAGTATGACCATTAAAACCGTCTGACCACCCAGATTAAAAAGTGCCGGAAAAAGGAGTCTTTCAACCACCATTTTAGTTGAACTGGACATTGACTATACTGTCTGTGCCACCCCCAAAAAAATTAGGGGGGCCCCATGTACCAGGGCTGGAGTTACAGTGGGTTGCGGTGAGAGCCCAGGATAGCGTCCGTCCATCTATTAACACGCAGCAGTTAAATTCGCCCTGATGACCGCAGTCATCGAAACTGTACGTGCTGAAGCAGAGTGCGGAAGCGGAAGTGTGTGAACTCCAGCCTTCCAGAGTACACCGTCAAGACCTGGGTAGCGCTTGCCCTTCAGTATTATGAGTGAGGTCCAATTGAAGCTACACTTGGAAATAGCTGGGGTTAAACGCTCCTGTTCACCCAGGTGCCCTTTTTCTGGCATTTCTTGTTCTCATTTTATCAATGTGATGGAGGAAATGGTCTCTGTTCTATATTCTCTGTCCGTGCTCCATACTCCCATGTCTCTGAATAACCTACATATGTCAAGTTTCCTGTACCCTCCTTGAACAATTCAGAGGAATTTTTTTACCAGCATATTTTGTACATGCAAGTTTTCTTAGTAGTTTAATCTAGAAACCAACATTTTTAAATTTGGATGTAATCCCACCATTTTTTTGTTTCACTTTTTTTTAATTATATTAATGGGTGTCTCAAACAGGGATTGATAGCTATGTTAAAGATCTTGCAAAAACAAGTCATTTGCAATATTACCCCCCCCCTTTCTGTCAATTAAGTGTCCAACCTATTCCTGTTTCTGACAGCACCCTCCCCTTGAGCCCACTCTTTACAATTGAGAAGAACAAAAGGTCTGTTAGATACATCATTTTTTATAATAGGACCTGAAGTATAGCTTGCATGTCACAGCAAAATGCCCCCAAAAAAAATTCAAAACATGACCCATGAGCCACTTTGTCAATTGTGAAGACACTAATGTCTATTAGAAACAAACATTTTGTAGATTAGGTCGTTGAATTGCTGCATTTCACAAGCTTCATGACCCAAAAATTATTTAAATAATAAAATGACCCTTCTCAGCCACTGTTAAGAATTGTATATGTCTTGTGAGGGAGATATGCACTTAGAAGCAACATTTCTGTTCCAAAGGACATGATTATGCTTTATCTCACAGCACAGACCCCAAAAAAATTAAATATATGACCCTTCTCAGCCACTGTTAAATATTGTGAGGGAGGAAATGCACATTAAAAGCCCCATTTTCTGTTCCAAAGGACCATAATTATTGTTGTTTTCTCACAGAAAACATGACCCCAAAAATTAATAAATAGGACTTCTCAGCCACTGTTAAAATTGTGAGGACAACATCTGACCCCAAAACCTTTGACAATGCGGGAAAAATTCTAAAGAGGAAGTGAGTAAATGGAATATGGTTTTGTCATGAACTTGGTGTCTTTTACAGTCTCCTCTACAGGCAAAACCAGCAAAATGAACTGCTAGGGAACTGAGTATAAAAATATGCAGTAAGAAATGATCATTTTCAAAAATAAGTTTTTCAAAAGGACCATTTTGTTTGAAGAGAATGATGAAGTAGACCAGCAACTAATCGGTGACCTCGACTATTGGGGCCACAACATCATCAGAGATCCATGCTGATTCATCTTGATGAAGTCAAACGATCCACATTTTGTGAAGCCGGATGCGTTTGTCTGTAATGACTATCCGGCTGATGCTGAAAGGTCCGCTAGATATGACGCTGGCTGTGGGCAGGAACAACACCTCATATGGCGTGGCGAGCGAGCTCGGGACATTCGTACATTTTGGATACCCAGAAGTCTATTGGGTCCGGAACACATACAAAAACATCGGTGTTGAGATCAAGATAGTCGTTCACCATGATCTTATGCTGGTCTCATGGGTGTTGTTCATGTGTTGCCTGCATTGCATGCGTTGGTGAGGTGGTAAATAAAGATGCCAGAGGTCACCCATTAGGCTTCTGCAACTTGCGGCTGCTGCATGCTGCCGCTACGGCTATTGGCACTCTACTGCTGTCACCGTCGCTGGCGTTGTTCTACGTGAATTTGAAGAACGTGAAGCAGACGCAAACAGATGTCTCCAGTTGATCAATCAGCAAGGTCTCAATTTCCTGCATTTTACTCTCTATTTGGGGTGGGTGGGGAAGGAAGTGCTGAGTTTTTGTTTCTGTACCGGGCGATCCAGGAGGGTGGACCCAGTAACTGTTGTTCATTTTGATGGCCTTAATGCGAGGATCATGTTGGAGGATATGGAGCATCCAAGAACTCATGTGAGAGATGGAGCCTTCATTTTCCCAAGAGCATCTGGGTCGAGGGGACTAGCAACTGTTCTTCCTTATCTTCCTCCTCAGCTCTCAAATTCGACGCCAACCCTTTCCACAAGGAGGGACGTCAGTAACATCGGTGTCTAGGAATACCTCCTTCTCCTACTCCTCCCTCCTCCGCTGCCTCGGCACAGCTTCAACCACAGCCCTGACTTGCCTGAGATTATGCACCTGAGAGTTGATGCGCCCCTTGCACTAGGCTACTGGACCCCGACACCACTGTCTATTGAAAAGACCGATGAAATTGTGGAAAACTGTGGGACTTGTGGATTTGACGCGAGGGAGGAAAGGATCCATGTCCGCATCTGTGTCCGTCTCCTCTCCGTCACTGGCGGGACCTGTTTGTTTTCAGAGTGTCCATCGATCGTTCCAGACTAGTTCACCACACATGCTCATGCTGACAAGGGCTTTGTCCCGCACTGACCATTTTGGTGGCTTCTTCAAAAACTTGCAACAAGATGGTGCAGAGCTATTTCACCTGCCTCCACTCTCGGTCGGCTCAACACCCCGAGGTCGCCACCGCTTGCTTCTTATGTCAGGACCATGTGTTCATTTCGTATGCGTAATGGCATTTTGCTGCTGCCCACCAATCGCTGGAGCATGTGGAGGGTTGGAATTTCCAGCGTTTGGTTCGCCACGTTCAACAATGAGACGGATTGACGGGGAGACCGAGCTGACGCTGCAACGCAGCAAGCGGGACGAAGCAGGGAGGGCGAACGGCGGGACAGTGCGAACTTAGACCTCAAGCCTTCTTCTTGCAGGCAGTCCAGTCCCGGGTAGCTCTTTTGACAATTTCTGGACGACGTGGTTCATGACAGATGCCAGGCAAGGGATGTGCTCCAGCCCTACGATCTTAAGGGCGGCCAGCATATTTCGCCCCGTTTATCGCCAATACCACCTTGCTGGCACAAGGTTTTGTCACCACGCCAGCACTCGGGTGCAGGTCGTTCAAACTGGTGGAAGGAGAGGGGTTGGATGGGTGTCTAGGTGGGTGCCGGTGGTACTTGGGCGGCGGTGGAGGCTGAAGCGGAGGCTGATCACCTGATCATGACTCTGAGAGCTTGGGCACTGAAGAAACGCTTGGTGGTGGTGGAGGAGGCTGAAGAGACAGAGGGTGTTTTGTGACAGTGGTTGGAGGCCCCGCGTCGGTTTTCTGGCCTTTTTTGGCCAAGTGCTTCCCTCCATTTCAACTAGTTGCATTCGCTGACATTGTGACTATGACATTGTTGGTGTTGGTTAACACTCCAAGGTTCTTGCTCGACTTATTCGTTTCGCAAAGGCGGAATATGTCATAGCTGGGTGAATCAGCATGCTTGGTCAAAGATGGCCCAGGCTTGAGAGGTCCTGGACTGTTTGACGGCAGATATGCGGAGGAGCGGGGTTTGCGCTGACCGTGGCTGGCGGAATCAATTATTCAGCGGAATTTTTTCCCGCGGACCGCCGTCTCAGGTTTTTGTTGGAGGACCGTATTGACACTACCCCATCATCTTTTTCCCCGTCCAGTGATGAAGTGATAGCAACAAATTCTGCGGGAAAAAGGACCACGATGGATACTGCAATGTCGTTCATCATCATACTTCATCATCAAAAAGGTGACATGGTGCGTCCTGAACTTTCTGCATCCAGAAAGCTGTGGGCTAAAAGCAAGATGGGCAGAGCAAGGCGTTGGCCGACCGCCCGGGATTTTTGCAGATTGACGGCTTCCTTCTCCTCCTTGATGAGACATCAGTAACTGGGTGTCAGAGCAGACTAAATCATCCTTTGTATCTGTTTACATGTCTTCTGACCACAACCGCATTTTGTCATCCAAAGAGGTCTTCAGTCAATGGATTATCCACTGTGGTGGGTACAGAGTTGAGATTTGGGATGCTTCATGTTTGACGGATGCGGTTGAATGCTGATGTCTGACATTTGTGGCGTGACTGGGAGGGACGTGGAGGTAAGATTGCTGGATGCAGGTCTGCTTAACCACTGAAGGACAGATTTGCGACGCTGTTCGTTATTGAGATTCACAGGGACCCTGACCCCAGCAATGGAAGGCAGACGTCATGCCAACTGACGATCCGCTCGGCATGCGTGTTGTCGCCAGCACTGGAGGAGCACCTTCTCTCGATTACCCTTAACCTCCTTCGTGCTACCCCCCTCTTTGCTCGTTACCACCAGCATTTCGCTACCTTGTTCAGAAATATAAAAATTTGAGTTGGTATGGAATTGTTTTGGAAAGTCTCTTTATAAAAAAGACGGCAAATCACGCTATTCTCAAATCCCTCAATCAAAAACAAAAAAAATTACTGGATTCAAATTTAACTGCAAGGTGTCTCTATCAACAATCTGGACTGGGCAATAGTGCAAAAAACACGTTATCCATGTTATGTTTTCGTATAATACACGGTATGTTTTGCACCTTTCACATTCACCTGTAGGTAACTATAAAATTTGCTGTTTCAGATTTACGTGCATGCTGCGTCATGAACAAAGCTGTAGTGCGCCAAAGTAAAAAAATCAGTATCTGTTATGTTTTGTATTAATACACGGTATTTTTTGCACCTTTCAATTCACCTGTGGTGAACTAAAAAATTGCTGTTTTCAGATTTAGTGCAAGTCGTCATATGAACAAAGCTGTAGTGGCCAAAGTACAAAAAAAAGTATCTGAAATGTATTCAGATAATAAAATGTTTTTTTTGCACCTTTCAATTCACCTGTGGTGACTATAAAATTGCTGTTTTAAGATTTACATGGATGCTGCCTCATTGAACAAAGCTGTAGTGCGCCAAAGTCAAAAAAACACGTATCTGTTGTTTTCGTATAATACACGGTTATTTTTTGAACCTTTCAATTACACTGTGGTGACTATTAAAAATTGACTGTTTTCAGGATTTACGTGCAGCTGCGTCAATGACAAAGCTGTAGTGCCGCCCAAAAGTCAAAAAAAAACGTATCAGAAAAGATATTCGATAATACAAATGTATTTTTTGCATACACTTTCAATTCCCTTGGTGACTATAAAATTGCGTTTTCAGACTTTAGTGGCAAAGCTTCGTCATATGAACAAAGCTGTAGTGCGCCAAGGTACAAAAAAACAAGTATCTGTTTGTTTTCGTATAATACACGGCATTTTTTTGACACCTTTCAATTCACCTGTGGTGACTATAAAATTGCTCGTTTTCTGATTTGCGTGCAAGCTGCGTCAATGAACCTAAGCTAGTTGTGCGCCAAAGTCAAAAAACACGTGATCTGTTTATGTTTTCGTACAATACACGGTATTTTTTCTGCACCTTTCATTCACCTGTGGTGGACTATAAAATTGCTGTTTTAAGATTTACGTGCAAGCTGCGTCAAATGAACAAAGCGGTAGTGCTTAGTGTTTTTACGCAAAAGTCCAAAAAAAAAACACGTATCCTGTTATTTTTGGTATAATATACGGTATTTTTTGCCCTTTCAATTCACCTGTGGTGACTATAAATTGCTGTTTTAAAGATTTACGTTGCATGCACTGCTGTCAATGACAAAGCTGTAGTGCGCCACCAAAGTCAAAAAAAACACGTATCTAGTTATGTTTTCGTATAATACACGGCATTTTTTTGCACCTTTCAATGTCACTGGTGGTGACTATAAAAATTGATGTTTCAGATTTACGTGCAAGCTGCGTCAATGAAACAAAGGCTGTTAGTGCGCCAAAGTCAAAAAACACGTATCAGGAAATATATTCGGATAATAAAATTTATTTTTTTGCACCCTTTTCAATTCACTGTGGATGACTATAAAATTGCTATTTTAAGATTTACGTGCAAAGCTGCGTCAATTGAACAAAGCTGTATGTGGCCCCAAAGTCAAAAAACACGTACTCTGTTATGTTTTAGTATCATACACGGCATTATTTGACACCATTTCAATTAACCTGTTGTGACTATTAAAATTGCTTGTTTTCAGATTTTACGTGCACTGCGTAATGAACAAAGCTGTAGTGCGCCAAACTCAAAAAAAACACTTCTATCTGTTATGTTTTCGTACAATACACGGTATTTTTTGCACTCTTCAATTCACCTGTGGTGACTATAAAATTGCTGTTTTAAGATTTCGTGCAAGCTGCGTCACATGAACTAAGTTGGTAGTGCCGGCAAAGTCAAAAAACTCGTATCTGTTATGTTTTCGTATAATACACGGTATTTTTTGCACCTTTTCAATTCACTGTGGTGACTATAAAATTGCCTGTTTTCAGATTTACGTGCAAGGTGGGATATATGAACAAAGGTGGTAATAGGTTAAAATTGAAAAATGAACACCTATCTGAAATGTATACCTGATAATAAAAAACGAGTGGAGTTTTTGCCACCTAACACAGAGACCTGCTCAGTTTCTAGAAATGATGTGTATCCTAATATTAAGTTCAGGGCCTGCCCAATATCCAGGGAAATATTGTCAATTAACAAACTGTTAATAATATAGATATTGCAGTGCAATGTCTACACTAAGTCTTGGTGAACTTTATCCAGTGTTCTTTATAGGAGTTGTCTGTGTTCGCCACGGGGGGCCCCCCCCCCACTCCCCCTGTGACTTTACAGTGGTATATGTCCTTTAAACATTCTCTACCTACTACTTAAAATTCCAATCTTAATCTAATATAAATTGTAAGGATCACAGTAAATAGTAGAGGTTTCTCTGTGCAGAAATGAATAATATCGCCTGAGCTGTTGTGTTTGGCCACAGGCAGAAGCGCACGTCCTACTCCTTGAGTTGCTGAGAGGACACTGAGACTGAACAGGGAAACGCTGTCTATGCATGTATAGTCTGATTGGTCATGTGATTTTTCCAGCCCATTAGCAACCATACAGCTATCCCAGTCATGACGTCGCCACACCATCTCACCCTGCTCTATTCTTAATCTGATTTGCTGGCCGCCAAAATTTAAGAAGCGCGGAAAATGCGCGTTCTTAATAGATGATGCACAGATTTTAGCCTTAATTATCGCAGTGATCTAAAATTTTCGATCACCATAAAAAACCTTGCCAATTTCAAATTGTTGTCCGATATAATCGCTCAACAACTACTGGTAAACTGGCTGCAAAGCTCTAAAGTGCCATTTTGATTGACTGTCAGTCTAGTATTACACTCTGCTCCTTTTAAACTCTACGGGAGATTAGCTGGTTCATTTCTGTTAAGACCCATAAAACAGCCAATTGGGTAGAAGTGGCAGTGTGAACAATCTCCTGCTGATCTGAGTCTGTTTTTGTCTCAAGAGTTAGAGGTAGAAGTTTTGATCCTCAGCCATCATAGATTACTCCCCTTATGGAGAGAGAAAAAAATTATGTTGGTGGGGGGTAAACCACTTAATTTTGAAAGAAAAAATAAAGTTTTTCTTAATGCAACGGGGGTATTTTGTTAAGGACTGTTATTGCTGTACAGTAATTTATGCAAAATGTACAGTTCATAGTGACAAATGCAAGTTTTTGTACAGTCATTGCACTTAACCCAAAAACACGTTGGGCCACAGAGGTATGAAAAAACTGGCCAGGTCTAACCTTGTTGCCACACATAGCAACCAAACAGAGCATCCCATTCATTTTTTCCAGCGCACCATATGAAATGTGGCTCTGTAATTGGTTGCTCATGGGCAACAAAGGTGAATTTTAGACCTAGACAGTTTTAATACATGTGGCCCTTTGTACTTCAGTGTAGAGTGTCAGTGACGTATTACTTTACTGTAGTGTACTCTTTAGTCTTCAGTCAAGCAGCTGTTAAGAGTGCATAGTGATACTGAGTTGCCATGCTGGAGATTCAGGAAATCTATACTAAAATGGCCTGACATCTTTGAGCCAGTCAGCACAAGGAACAAGGTTATGTTAATTTGCTCAATATTGGCCAGGTGCTCAACTCCAATCTATGTGCGGGTGATGATCCACCTCCCTTGTCCCCACCACTGTTACAGGCATTGCTAATGTGCCAGCTTCAAGGACACTCATAAGTTAATGCTCTATTTACTTGCAATGGCCTTTGGAAGTCCATGGTATTGGTTACCTCAAATGCTGATGGCGACTGTACAGTTTATTGTTCTATCCAAAATATTTGATTATTGATTTTTCACCATCGGATGTTATTTTATTAATTTTGTAATTTTTTTTTATATTTATACTCATTATTTTTTTTGATGAATTTGTTACTATTACATTAATAATGTGGCCTACATCTTCATATGTGGGTTTTTTTCTTCAGTAAATTCCTGTACTAACCTTGGCTTGACATTTGACCCCATCATTTCTGTTGTCATGCTTGACCTCTCTGGCTTTGTCTCTGATCTTACAAGATCTCTGAGGGTATGTTCACACTGTGTTTTTGGTATTATTTTGGGTCCGTGTTGGATGCAGCAAGATCTACACTTTATTATAGGGTTTCCTGCTATATTTCGGACCAGAATTGAAATGTCCAATTCTTGGAACAGATTCGACAAGAACCCGGCAATCCGTAAGACGCAATGAGACACGCATTGGCGATCACTCGTGTGAACTCTAAACGATATATGTTTTACATGCGAGCAGTGTAAAATCACATGCTCATATAAGATGCGTGTTTTGGTCCGTTCTAGAGGGACCAAAAACACACATCTAAAGCCCTTATATGTTCACTCGGACCCAAAACGCCCATGTGAACTTACCCATAACAGCCTCAAACAAATTGCCTTTCCTGCTACTCTTGTGTATGTCTACTCTCTTGGCACGGATCTGGATGTTAGCTGTTGTGTGGAGGTGACAGCCCAGAGGTAGCAAGATGGTGTGATCCCCTTACAGTGAAGACCAAATCCAAGTACAGCGGTTTAAGGTTGTGAAAATAAAGACTTCCTGGTGTTGTTCTACACTAAACTTTCATTTGACTCAGAGGATCCACCATCTGTCCTTAAAGGGGGATGTATCGCTTCCTTACTTCGGCTTGATTTCACACTTCTCTTAGTTCCCGCTCTGTGAATGCAGGGGCGTTCTTCCCCTCCAGCTGATGACATCATCCCCCTTCACTGTGGCCTGAGACTCCCCCCCCCATCCCTTCTGAGTCCACATATCACTGTGTCTCCTCCCTATCAAGTTCTTATTTTATAAGAGCTGCTTTATACATACCACAGGCTGCATTCCAATTCTAATCTGAGCACTGATCTTCACAAGCTGGAGATGTATTACAAGCTTTCTCAAGAACGGAACAGATCTGGTCCTGTATGCTGGAGAGTTATGCAACAGGGACAAAAAACTGTCATGTTTTCTCACTGTACATCTGCTGCAGTCTGTTTCTGCTAGGCTGTGGAAACAGAATAATGAAGGCCCCTAAATCTGTAGGTCAGGGAGACACAGCTCAGTGAATAGACCCTGGGCTGTACAGAATGTAAATGAGCTCTACAACTAGTGAAAAAATTACAAGGAGGAGGGCATCAGGGAGGGATTAGACCCACACTGGATATCAGTGTAACAATAAAAAACACAATATAAGGGACACTGTGAGAACAAGGCCAGCTTTGATAATGACATCAATGCAAAGTGGCTTGTTTTAACTGTCCCCTTATCTCGAAGGACATTTAATGAAATGAATAACACCCCTTTAAGTGAGCCGTTAATTTGTTTTCCATTAGAGTGGGCACATCTATGAATGGATTCTCTTACTTTCAAAAAAAAACTAAATTATAATCCAATATTGTCTTCCAGATCCGTGTACATGTACCATTCAAAAAGATTTCTTCGGCTCCACTATCTACCAATGCTGAAAAGATATTTGAGTGGATGGATTGGAAATAAGTAAATACGACCTTGAAAAAAAAAAAGATCTGCCAAATACTTTTATAGCTCACATTCCACAACCTCCATACACATGAATCATCTACGATATCATTGATCAATGGCTCCTGTCCTGCCTTAATGTAATGATCACTTAGAAAGGGCGGAAGTACTACTGGGCATCTGCACTCTTTACTCTTAACTATAAAAATACTGATTTGACATATACACAACATGATCTAATGAAAGTCGAATTCAGATCAAGACCGGATTCACTGCACCACTGCCTTTGCAGATGACCTTCTTATTATACCAGTAAACCATATTCAAGTGGTCCCTATTCTTAATGATATATTTGACCAGTTCTATGAAATGTCCAATTTCAAAATTAACCTAAACAAATCAAGGGCATTGACTGTTACATGTACTACAGAGACAATCTTCAAAGCAAACAAAAATTCCAGATTGTTATGGTCTTCAGATTCTATGAATGACTTTCTCCTATAAATCTCCTCTTCCTCAGATTATTGCTTCTCTTTTAAGGCCTCGTTCACACGGCTTATTTCTCTGCGGATTGGCGCTGTACTCCGTGCCGGATTTGCGCACTGCAGTACGGCGCCAATCAGTCGGAGGTAATTTACGGTAATACACTTCTCTCATAGAGAACAGTGGATTCCGTCGCTCCTCCTCCGCTCGGCGAATCCACCGCGGGGGGAGAAGTGGACATGCACATCTATTTAACGGCGCGGACGTGCCTGTAAACAAGAGCATAGTCTATGGGGCGGGGAGCGGCGCATCCGCCGCGCTCCGGCCCCGCCCCCGTTCCCGACCCTTATTCACGGGGATTTGCGAGCGCATCCGGCTCCACAAATCTGACGGGAATTTAAGCCGTCGTGAACACGGCCTAAATGTGGTATGCTCCAATCTTAGCCCATACTATATGTTGAAAAATACCACTCACCGCGCCGACTTTATTAGTACACTGTTCCAAAATACTGCTCGTTAACAACTTAATTTTCTAAACAGGACCAACACATGGCAGCAAACTCAGTGCATTTAGGCATGTTATGACATGGTCAAGGACAATCTCCTGCAGTTCAAAACCGGAAGCCATCAGTATGGGAAGAATGGTGATTGAGTGCCTCTTGAACGTGGACCTGGATGTTGGGTGCCAGAAGGGGCTGGTCTGAGTATTTCAGAAACGCTGATCTCCTGGGATGTTTAATTCACGGCACAACCATCTCCTCAGGGTTACAGAGAATGGTCCCGAAAAAGAAAAAAAATCCAAGTGAGCGCAGTCTGTGGGCGGAAATGCCTTGTTGTGCCAGAGGTCAAAGGAGAATGGGCAGAACTGGTTCGAGCTGATAGAAAGGCAACAGTGACTCAAATAGCAACCCGTTACAACCAACGGTAGGCAGAAGCAGCATTCTCGAACGCAACCAGTACGGCGAACTTTGAGGCAGATGGGCTACAGAAGCAGAAAGACACACCGGGGCCACTACTTTCAGCTAAAGGAACAGGAAACTGAGGCTCCAATGTGCCCATCGCTCATCGAAATTTGGACAGTAGAAGATTGAAAAACGTTGCCTGGTGTCTGATGAGTCTCACGATTCTGCTGCGACTTTCGGATGGTAGGGTCAGAATTTGGCGTCAACAACATGAAAGCATGGATCCATCCTGCCTTGTATCAACGGTTCAGGCTGGTGGTGGTGGTGTCATGGTGTGGGGAATATTTTGGCACTCTTTGGGCCCCTTTGTACCAATTGGCATCGTTGCAAACACCTTGTTTGAATTTTGCCACGAAGATTGAGGCAGTTCTGAAGGCAAAAGGGGGCTCGCAACCCAGTTACTAGCATGGTCGTACTAATAAATTGGCCGGTGAGTGCCCCCTATACCTCCCACTGTAAGTTATTCAAAATACTGATTATCACTGATTATGGAAAATAGGTGAACTTGTGGTCGTTGTATGTCTTTTTTCCGGCCTTACTAACTATGTAACTATGTAAGTCACATATTGCCTAAAAACAATGTCTTTCTAATAGTTTTTGGGTTCTTTATCCCCTTACTACTACATGCCAGTTTTGACTTCCCTGACAAAGGAAAAAAAACAGAAACATGGGCCATACTCTGTTAGAAAACGCTGAGATGATACTGAACACAGCACAGAGGCAACACAGGCCCTCATGATATAAAGAAACAATACCCAGGTGCAGGATGATGGGTGGTAACCCATACATACTCTCACATAGGTGGACCGAAAGCTTGCACCTTAAATTGACATCTATTCACATAGCAAGCAAAAAAGCAAAGGCCCAGATTTAAAAATCTGACATGTCACTATCTTTATGTGTGAATAACTTTTTGATATTTTTAACTATCCATTTGATTCAGAGACTGTATTCTCATGACTAGTGATGAGCGATTACATTGACTATCGTCATCGGGTCGAGAGTCGTCTCGGGCAATTATCAGACGATATCCGATAGTCGATAATAGATTATCGCCGTTATGACCATTTAAAGTCTATGGAAGCACAGTAGGAATACAACAACCTTCATTAGTTACACCCAAACAGGGCTGGAAAAGCTGGAATTAACATCCACAACAGTCCAAATGGATAGTGCTACATTTAGGCAAACACTCTTAGGTTATAAAAGTCACAGAAAAAAAAGTCACACACCATTCACTATCCCTGTCTTGCACCACAGCCTGACCCTTAAACCTGCCCAGGCTGCCCAGCCTGACCCTTAAACCTGACCTGGACCTTTTTGATGGCGATAAGCGAGGAGCGGGGTTTCCGCTGACCGTGGCTGGCGGAATCATATCAGCGGACTCTCTTTGACTCGCCCCCCTCTCCCCTTTTTGAAGGCGGGACCCGTATTGCATACTCCATGGTCTTCCCTCCTCGTCCAGTGATGAAGGCTTTGCAAGCAAATTCTGCTGAAAAGACCAACGTTGGATCCGCCAATGTCATCATCATCATCATCATCAACACAGGTGACTTCGTCGATCCTGACATCTTATGCATCCAGGAGCTGCTGGCTTACAAGACCAAGAGGCACTGCAAGGCGTTGCGACCACCCGGGTTTTTGCCGATTGACCGGCTTCCATTTTCTCCTCTGATGGCATGAGTAATGGCGTCAGAGCGACAAAATCATCCTCTTTGGCCTCTGATCTTTCTACAAATGGCTTCATGACCCAACCGCATTTTGTCATCAAAGTATGGATACTTCAGAAAATGGTTATCCACCAGTGCGTGGGTACACGGAGTTGGACATTTGGGTGCCTTCGCTTCATTATTGGACGGACTGCTGATGATCGTGATGACGACATTTGTGGCCGTGACTGGGAGGATGAGGAGTAAAAATTGCTGGATGCAGGTGCATTAACCACTGAAGAACAGATTGGCGACGCTGTTCGCTACTGAGATTCACGGCCTGACCCAGCGATGGGACAGGCCTGACGGTCCTGCAACCGACGATCCGCTGGGCATGCGTGTGTGCTGTCGACAAGCACTGGAAGGAGCACCTTCTCTAGTACCTCTACTCCATGTCTACCCCCCCCTCATTTGCTCGTTACCACCTGAATTTCGCTCCATGTTTCAGATAGATAAAAATTTGAGAAGGTACTGGACAGAGTTTTGGAAGTCTCTTATTAAAGACGGCTAATCACAGCTATTCTCAAATCCCTCAAATCAAACAAATTGCTGAGATTTAAATTAAGTGCAAGGTACCTTCTCTATTAACAAAGCTTGCTGACCAAAGTGGCAAACAAAACACACTATCTGAAATGTATAGGATAATAAAAGGTATTTTTGGCACTATTCAATACACCCTGTGGTGACTACAAAATTCATGGATAAAATTTAACTGACAAGGTGGCTCTATGAACAAAGCTGGCTGCCGGGGGGGGCCAAGAAACAAAAAAATTGAAAAAACACGTATCTGAAATGTGATACGGATAATAAAGGTATTTTTGGCACCTTATCAATACACCTGTGGTGACTACCAAAATTGCTGGATTCAAGTTTAACTGCCAAGGTACCTCTATCAACAAAGCCTTGACTGGACCAAAGTGACAAAAAAAAAACCTATCTGAAGTATACGGATAATAAAAGGTATTTTGGCACCTATCTATACACCTGTGGTGACTACAAATTGCTGGATTCAAATTTAACTGCAAGGTATCATCATCAACAAAGCTTGATTGAACCTAAAAGTGAAAAAACACGTATCTGAAATGTATACCGGATAAAATAAAAAGGTATTTTTAGCACCAATCAATACACTGTGGTGACTACAAAATTGCTGTATTCAAATTTAACAGCAAGGTTGGGCTCTATGACAAAGCTGGCCTGCGCCAAGTGAAAAAACCACAAATCTGAAATGTATACGGATAAATTAAAGGTATTTTTGGCACTTTCAATACACCTGCTGGTGATTACAAAATTGATGGATTCAAAATTTAACTGCAAGGTACCCTCTTATAAACAAAGCTTGAGTGGACCAAAAGTGAAAAAAAACACGTATCTGAAATGTATAGGGATCATTAAGGGTATTTTTGGCACCTATCTATACACCGGTGGTGACTACAAATGCTGGATTCAATTTAATTCTAAGTGCAAGGTACCTCTATCAACAAAGCTTGTTGACCAAAAGTGAAAAAACACGTGTATGAAATGTATACGGATAATAATAAGGTATTTTTGGCACCTATCAATACACCAGCTATAGTGACATTACAAATTGCTGGGATTCAAATTTAAGGTGCAATGGTACCTCTATCAACCAAAGCTTCTACTGGACAAAAGTGAAAAAAAACCACCTATATGAAAAGTATACTGATAATTAAAAGAGGAGTTTTTGCACCTAACAAATAGACCTGCAGTTACTAGAAAAAGATCTGTTTCCTAATATAAGTTCAGGCTGCCCCAACATCCAAGTAATATTTCCAACAGAACAAACTGTCTAATAATAAAGCTATTGCATTGCAATGATCTCTAACTAAGTCTGGGTGCACAATATCCAGTATCTTTAAAGAGGTGTATGTGTTCGCTCCGCGCCCCTCCCCACCACTCCCCTCGTGACTTTACAGCGTAGATGCCTCCTTTAAAATTCATACAGGCCTAATCTACCTAAAATCTGCAAAATCTTTGAAACTACCTAAGTTCTAAGGTCACAGCCTAAAGTATAGCTGTCTCTGTGAAACAAATCAGAATTAATTTTGCTGTGCTGTTTGCACAGAGGCAGAGCGGCTCGTCCTACTCCTTTTGAGATACTGACACTCAGTGATCATATACAGGAAGGGTATGTTCTATGTTAAACCGAAGGGTCATGTGATTTCTCCAGCCAATCGCAACACATACACATTTCCAGTCATGACGTCGCACACACCAGCTCACCCTGCTCTATCTCTAAGGCTTGATTTTTGGCCCACCAAATGACAGGAGAGCCCGAAAAATGTGCGCGATATTAATAGATTATGCACAGATTTTAACCTAAATTATCGCGTGATCTAAAAAATTCCGATTCAAAATAAAAACCGTGCCGATTTCAACTTTGTCGATAATAATAGCTCAACACTACTCATGACACATTGAGCCACATGTATGAAGAAAGAAGGAAAAAAGAACTACAACGAACATAAAGAAAAACCGAGGGACAAGTAAGAATGAAAAGAAGTCAAAAACGAGTGTATATCGTGATAAAAATATGAACAATAATACACAGCGCGTCAAAGTGATAGTCGATATCAATATTACGTGTATAATGACCTGAGTATGAAAAGTCGTTTTTTGTGCAGTTCCATAAAGGCGTGTAAAGTTCAACGCGCCTCGCCTATGTGTTAGGTGGCATTACAGGGCACTTAGGAGCCCATAAGATATGCACCTCAATATGTGTAAAGGTTCAAAGACAGGCTGAAAGGAAATAAAGAGAAGTCTTAGAATAGCTTGTCAGTGAATAGATACCATGGTACGACATGCATGGAGGACCACAGGTCCCAGCAATACTGTGCTTGCTGGCTCTTGCTGTATGCAGAAATTAAAGAGGTGAGAGCAGCAAAAATAAATAAAAATTTAAATGTAGTAAAAATTTTAAACATAAAAATCGGAACAAACATTATCAGTGGGTATATATAATGTAAATTTGTTTTAGATTATATCTAATTAATTTTAAATACATTTTTATAAGAGATATTTTTATATTTTTGGGATATTTTATATTTTATATTAATTTATTTGATCATATTTTTATTACATTTAAATAATATAAAATTTTTATCACAGTTTTGATAATTTTAATTAGAGATGGCCGCCGAATTTCTCAAAATTCGGTACGGTCACTTCGCCGAATTTTTCCGACAAAAAAATTCGTTTCGGTCCGAATTACTTCGGCACGATATCACGTTAAAAAACAGCTATTTCAGGCGCCCAGAGCCTGCAGGGTTGTTGAAGAACGTTGTCATGCTTAAATATGCAGAGGAGCTTGGTTTGGACTTCATACAATGTTGTGTTTTAGTATTATTGAACGCCTCATGACTGCCGCCGCATCTTAGAATCTGCTTCACTATAAAATTCCCCTGGGCACTTAAGAGGGCAAATACTGACCATAAAAAACTCAAGCGGGGAATGTAGCCTGATAAAGTCATGCCAGCGAATGCTGGAAAAAAACAGTAGCTGAGAGCTCAGGTGGCAACATTAGTGATAGAGTGTGGAGGGGGTGACGGCGGCAGCCACAGCAGCCATGTGAGGTTCAGGCAGTGGCACAATGACATTCTGGAGGCCGGCCAAAACAGTATTAGGGCCACAGAGTTGGCACAATCATCACAGTGTGGAGGTTAATGGCAGCCAGCAGCATGAGGTCAGGCAGGGGCACAATGCCATTTTGGAGGCGGAAGGGAAAAACCAGTATTAGGGGCACAGAGTGGCACATCACACAGTGTGGAGGTCACGTGCAGGCAGCAGTATGAGTGTCAGACAGTGGCCAATGGCATTCTGGAGGTGGCACAAAACAGTATTAGGCCACGAGTGGCACAATGGTACAGTGTGGAGGTCACGGCAGGCAGCAGTAGATGTCAGACTTGTGGCCCAATGACATTATGGAGGCGGAAAAAAACAGCATTAGGGCACAGGAGTGGCACAATACACAGGTGGTGGAGGTCACCGGCAGGCAGCAGTTATGAGGTCAGACAGTGGCACAATTGGCATTCTGGAGGTAGGCAAAAACAGTATTAGGCCACAGAGTGGCACAATGATACAGTGTGGAGGTCACGGCGGTGGGCAGCAGTATGAGGTCAGACAGTGGCTCAATGACATTATGGAGGCGGAAGAAAAATAACAGTATTGGGACAGAGTGGCACAATCACACAGTGTGGAGGTCAAGGCGGGCAGCAGTATGAGGTCAGACAGTGGCACAATGGCATTTCTGGTGGTGGCAAAACAGTAGTTAGGCCACAGAGTGGCACAATCAACAGTGTGGAGGTCAGCCGGCAGAAGTATGAGGTCAGACCAGTGCACAATGACATTTGGAATGGGTGGCAAAACAGTATTAGGCCACAGAGTGGCACAATCAACACAGTGTGGAGGGGGGATCACGGACAGCAGCAGATGAGGTCAGGCAGTGGCACAATGACATTATGGAGGCGGCAAAACAGTGTTAGGCCACAGAGTGCACATGATACAGTGTGGAGTGTCACGGCGTGGCAGCAGTATGAGGTCAGACAGTGGCACAATGAGCATTATGGAGACGGAATAATACAAACAGGTATTAGGGCCACAGAGTGGCACAATGATACCGCTTGTGGAGGGTCACGGCCGCAGCCGTATGAGGTCAGACTGTGGCACAATGACATTATGGACGCGGCAAGACTGTATTAGGCCACAGAGTGGCACAATCACACAGTGTGGAGGTCACGGCGGCAGCAGTATGAGGTCAGACGTGGCACAATGCTTTCTGGAGGTGGACAAAACAGTATTAGGCCACCTGAGTGGCACAACTCACACAGTGTGGAGGGGTCACGGCGGCAGCAGTATGAGGTCATAGGCAGTGGCACAATGACATTATGGAGGGGAAAAAACAGTATTAGGCCACAGAGTGGCACAATAACACAGTGTGGAGGTGCACGGCGGCAGCAGTATGAGGGCAGGGCAGTGGGCACAATCGACATTTATGGGAGGCGGAAAACAAAAAAACAGTATTAAAGCCACTGAGAGGCACAATGATACAGTGTGCGTGGTCACGGCGGGGCGGCGGCAGCAGTATGAGAGTCAAGACAGTGGCACAATGACAAAACTCTGGAGGTGGCAAAAACAGGAGTGTAGGCCAAGTGTGGAGGGCACGGGCAGCAGCCACGGAGCAGCATGAGGTCAGTCAGTGGCACAATGACACACCAGTGTGGTGGGCACGAAGGAGTCACCAGCCGCAGCATGAGGTACTGAGAGTGGCACAATGACATTCTGCAGGTGGCAAAAATCGTATTAGGCCACAGAGCGGCACCAATGACTGAGACGCGGAGAGGTCACCAGGCGGCTGCAGCATCGAAGGTACAGGCAGTGGCACAAATGACAGAGAGTGGAGGTGATGACATGAGCTACAGCATGAGGTAATAGAGTGGAACAATGACATTCTGCCAGGTGGCAAAATAGTATTAGCCACAGAGCGGCACAATGACTGAAGAGCGGAGGTACGGCGCAGGCAGCATTGAGTGTCAGGCAGTGGCCAATGCACAGAGAGTGGAGGTGATGACAGGAGCAACTATCATGAGGTCAGAGAGTGCACAATGACATTCCTGCACGGGGTGGCAAAAAATAGTTATTAGGCCACAGAGCGCACAATGTCTGAGAGCGGAGGTCACGGCGCTGGCAGCGCATGAGGTCAGGCGAGTGGGCACCAATGACAGAGAGTGGAAGGTGATGACAGGAGCAACAGCATCGGGTCAGAGAGTGCACAATGACATTCTGCAGGTGGCAAAATAGTATTAGGCCACAGAGCGGCACAATGATGAGAGCGGAGGTACGGCGGCAGCAGCATGAGGTCAGGCAGTGGCTCAATGACAGAGAGTGGAG